>PVJH01038236.1:0-17301 GCA_004026705.1 Nesogale talazaci | reverse complement strand
GAAAGCTCCAACATTTTCCTGCCAGTGGCTACTGGGTTTGAAAGGCTGAACTTTTAACAGTCCGCTTGAATGCACTACGACCCCAGGGCTCCTCTGATCCTACTCAGATACAGCCAAACACCTAGTGGATACATTTTCTCTCATTTGAACAATAAGTCTTACAGCTTTATGAGATGGGCTTAATATTGTTCGAGTCGCCATGCTACCTTCTATAGCGAGGTGTTAAGAATGTGCCAGTGGTCATCCAAATCACTACAATTATTCTCTAGGGTTGAAGACAGAAATCCAAGAATCATGTCTGGAAATGAAATGCAGATCTGATTGTCTCCAGGAACTGCTGACTTTCTCACCCTAAGATCTGAAGATGAGGATGACATCTTACTATCATTACTGAACATTTTTGGTCAAGGATTCAAAAGCTGGGTTCCTTAACAAAAGGGGGTGGAAAATGGAACATATTATATACCTCTTATGGAGTCCACACATCTTTGAGTCATTAAAACTAGATGAACCCTCAGAGAACCCATTCTAATAATCTTTCAAATTAACCCAAAGAAAGCAACACGTGGCTTAAATGATAAAGAAATTTTTTCTTGAGCTTTTAAAAACAATTATACGTATTATATATATGAGATAAAACTGAAAACAGGAACACTAAAGCACAGCTAAAAAGTTCAGTGGGTATCATTCTAATTAAATGTGAAATAATTTGAGAAGAGATAAAGGATGATGTCTCATATCAATGAATTGTACATGTATGCATTGAACTATTTTTGGCTGGTTATATTTTTAGCAACAAGGACAAGATCAATACAAGATTAGTGATGATACCAGAATCTAAATAAAAATGTTTCTTCTTTATGAATTTAATCCATTATACTTGGTGTATCCAGTGAATGCAACCATATTCTCAGTTGTTCAAAATAGTTCGCTTTATTCTTTTGTAAGTTCATTAATTATAGAAGTCCAGGATTCTTTCATAGACCCCAATATAATTTGTGAAAACTCTGTGTGATATGATCTAATTTTCAATTAGAGACAAAATTAAAATTGCCTTAGAGGTTTATAATTTCTTTGTAAATGGTTGAGACAATTGAAAGCATCAATATATTCTCTGGTACCCTCATTAGGAGAGGAACATTAATTAAAATGATGTCCACATCACTATGAGTCTGCATATAAAAGATATATTTCATTTTATCTCAAAGAATCTCAATCTTATACAAAAGAATTTGTATAAAGATCAAACTAAACTTCAAAATGTTATTAGAAGGAATGCTAACCACCATGGTTTTTGCATTTAAAATATCAATATCAATATCAATATGTAGATGTTATAGGCACCTCGTACATCACGGTAGGTCATAAATATATATCCATATCTGTATTTGAATATATAAATATTTGTTAGGCTTCCTTATAAGTATTCTTTGAGTTTGAGAAACAAAAAGAGGTATGAATGGGAAAGAGGGCAAACAGAGTAAGGTATTCCAACAACATTTTCCTAGGATTGTCTTTGCTACTCTTAAAGAATGAGTAGGTACATTGTTGTCAAGAAGCCAAAATATTATAGTACCTCATTTCTGACCTTTTTACTAACATATATATTCTTTAATTTTCTTAAAACTTCAAAAGCCTCCATAATTTCATTATGTCCATAGAAATCTATCAAGTTTTTTTTTCTAGATCTCAGGAATTATCACCATAAATTTTGAACTGATTTTATGCCTTGTATAATAGCACACCTTTTTTGCAAACAACTATTTTGATGGGACCATGTGGTTGGAAGGCATCGTAGCAAGACAAAGGCAAGAGTATTACTGTGATAGTTAGATTATGTGTCAATTTTGCTGGACCATAATTCTCAGAAGTTCAGCAGTAATGCCTGGTGATGTGATCTAACACAATGTCATTAAAATCCATGGGGGGATCTAACATGTTTTTATTGTTTGATGCTGTCACATCAGTTTAGATTAATAACAACAAAAGAATCAAACACTGTGGGACCATTTGCAGTGGTTATTATGTCAAGAACGTTGTTACAACCACTGTGTTAAACCCATTTTGTCGAGAGTCTGTCTGCTTTTTGCTGTCTCTGTACCTTAAGAAAGCATCATGATTTTCTTCAGGGAATGGTCTCTCCTGGGGAGATGTCCGAAGTATATGAGATTAAGTCTCCTAACCCTAGCCTTTCAGGACCATTCTAGCATTTCATTGCAGATCAACTTGTTTGTTTTCCTTTGGGAAGTCCACATTTCTTTGAATATTCTTTATGAGCACCATCATTCAAATGCATTGGTTCTTCAGTCTTCTTTCTTCAATGTCCAAATGTCAAATTTATATAGCATCATTTAAAATACCACAGGTTGGGCCAGAAGCCCAGTAATCCTCAAAGTAACCTCTTTGCTTTCCAACACTTGAAAGCCTATTGTGTAATTGCTCTCAATTTAGCCAATATAATGCATTGTTTACTATCTTAGATGCTGCTTCTGTGAACATTGATTGTGGATCCAAGCAAAACAAAATTCCTACAAACATCATTATTTTCTTCATTTATCATCATGTTACCTACTGGGCCAGTTGTGAGGCTTTCATTTTTTCAGTGAAGTTGTGATCTTCACTGAAAGTTGTGATACTTGATCTTCATTAACAGTTTTAAAATGTCTGCCTCATTTTGAGCACACAAGGTGGTGTCATCTGCATATTGAGGGTTGTTAATAATCCTTTGCTCCAATCCTGATGCCTAGTTTTGTTTCATTGTTTTATGTAGTTTAGTTTCTCTTCTTATTCACTCGGCATACAGATTGACTAAACAGTGAGAGGACGAAGCATTGACACACACTTTAAAAATATTAAATTATGCAGTATCCCCTTGCTATGTTTGCACAACTGGGTAGTGAGCCACATAAAGGTTCCATGTGAGCAATAGCTATATGTTCTAAAATTCCCAATCTTCTCAAGGCTCTGTGTGGTTTGTTATGATCTATGCAGTTGAAAGCTTTGGCATACTCGATGAACACAAGTAAACATCTTCCTGGTGTTCTCTGCTTTCAGCCAAGAACCATCAGCTTCCAGCAATGATCATCTTTGCTCCGTGCTCTCTTCTGAATCTGGCAGAACATCTGGCAGCTAGCTCCCTGTAAACGTACTGCTGCAACCATTGTTGTATTTTCTTCAGCAAAATTCTACTTCCATGTGATATCAATGGTATTGTTCTATAATTTGAAAATTCTGTTGGGTCATTTTTCTTTGGAATGAGTACGAATATGAATCTCTTTCACATAGTTTACCAAGTAGCTATCTTCTAAATTTCTTTTTATTTGTTTGTTTGTTTGGGGCAACACTGCCCTCTGGTGGTCGTGGCCTTGCTGCTGCTGGATTTGAACCACCAAGCCAGTGGGCTGCAGTCCCACTGTAGCACCGGGGCTTAGCACCTAAATTTCTTTACATAAACAAGTGAATGCTTCCAGTGCCTCAACAATTTGTTAACATTTCAATGAGCATACCATTTTTGGAGCCATATTTTGACTCATTCTTTCAGTTTATCTTGAACCTTGTCCTTCATTGATTCTTGCTCATATGGTGTCTCTCAAAATTATGGAATGTTGACTATTTCTTTTTGATACAGTGACTGTATTTTTCCATATTCTGTGATAATTCCAGCACCACTTAATATAGTAGTCTTAGGACATTTCAGTTTTATAACTCAAGGCTTGAATGCTTTTATTGCATTCACACATGTAAGATATGCTGAGTGTATTCTTCCTTTTTGGTCTGCTTTTCTTCTTTTCCTTTTTGGTCTTCTAACTCTAGGTTTTGGCATATTTCTTTATAATATTCTCTCCTACTCCCATAAAGAGTTAAAGTGTCGAAATTCACAAGTGCGCTCTTACTCCGTCCTGGCATGTATGCACGAGGCAGAATTGACTCAATGGCAGTGAGGTTTGATTTATTTTTTTAAGTAACGTTTCACTTTGTTTTCTGAGCTGCTCTTTGGAGTTTTCTTTTCAGCTGTTTGATGCCATGGTTCCTCCATTTATAGTAACTGCTCTACAATGAAAAGCAAGTTGCAGGGTCTCTTCTTTCCTACACTTTGATATGTTCTTTCTTGTTTGTTTAATTACCTTTCTTTCTTCAAAAATGGTGCTATTTATGTCATCTTTCAGCACATCTGGTCTTCTGTATTTAATGTTCAATTCTTGAAATCTGTTCTAGAGCTGTTCTCAAAATGTAGCTGGGACAGACTCCAGGTCCTATTTTAGCCCTTGTGGATTTGTTTTAACTTTCTTCAATTTCAAGCTGAACTTATATATGGGCAATTAATGGTCTTTTCCACATTTGGCTACTGGATGGTTTTAGTTGCTAATATTGAGCATTGTCTCCTTCCAGAGATGTGGTCAATTAAATATCTGTGTGTTCTTGACAAAGTCCATAGGAAGTCTTTTGTTGAGCTTACGAAAAAAGGTATCTGTAATGAAGAAGTCATTGATCTCACTAAATTCTGGTATTCACTTTCCAGTTTCATTTCTATTACCAGGACCATAGTATTCAACTCGTACTTTTTCTTCCTCTTTTTCCAAATTTTGCATTCCAGTCACCAAAAATTCTCAATGTTTCTTGATTGCATGTGTGATCTCTGTAAGATTAAAATGGTTGGTAGCACTCTTCATTTTTTACATCACCAACTTTAGTGCTTTGTGCGTAAATTTCATTAATCATTTTACTGATGAATTCCCTTGTGGGAGGATAGATTTTATCTAACATGAGTACACTTAGAGATAGATCTTATAATTGCCTTTTTCACAGGAAATTCAATGTGACTTCTTTTGAATCTGTGATTCCCACACAGTAAATCACATTTTATTATGACTCAAATACTCAATACCAGTCCATTTCAGCTCACTAATGCCAAGAACATTCAGATTTAGGTGTTCCATTTTATTTTTGATGACTTGCTGTTTCCCTAGATTCAAGTTTTGCACATTCCATGTTTCTGTTATTACTAGATTGATCAGTTGTTTCTTCTCATTTCAGCAAATGAAAACCAAAAAAGCCTTTAGTCAATTCAATTTTGTTAGACTCTACTTTGAAAAGCTGGCTTTTCCTCAGTGATATCTTGAGTATTTTTGATTCCAGGGACTCATTTTCTTGCACTATTTCTGACAATGTTTTACTTCTTGTTATGAGGTTTTTCAGGACATCACATTGTTTAGAGGCTATCCATAAGGTTTTCAATGGCTGTTTACTTTAAGGCAGACTGCCTAGTCCTTCCAGACTAAGCAGTCTGGAAGCTCCACTGAAGCCTACTCATGTTGGATGACCTTGCTGCCATTTGCAGTACCAGTGACACAGCTTCTGGAATCATAGCAGCACAAAAGCCATTGCAGTACAACTCCCTCCCACCGTTGTGATTGCAATTCTACCTTACTAATCCGGTTGGACCAGAGGATGTACACTGGTCCAGATAGGAACCAGAAACATGGGGAACCAGACTGTTTATCCCTTTAGGACCTGTGACAAGAGTGGCAATACCAGGAGGGTGGAGAGAAGGTGGGGAAAAGGTGAGAGAAAGAGGGAACCGGTTACAAGGATTTGCATATGGCATCCTCCCTGGGGTAGAGACAACAGGGAAGTGGGTGAAGGGAGACATCGGACAGTATTTGATATGACAAAATAATAATAATAACTTATGGACTATCAAGGGTTCATGAGGGAGGGGGCAGCAGGGTGGGAGTGGGAAAAGGAGTAGGAGTAGTTAATACCAGAGTCTTAAGTGGAAGGAGAATGTTTTGAGAGTAATGATGGCTTCAAAGTTACGAATGTGCCTTGCACACAATAGATGTCTGTGTGGATTGTGCTAAGAGATGTATGAGCGCCCAACAGAATGATTTTAAGGAAAAGGAGGAGGCGGAATCTGTCATCACATGATTAGTTCTATAAGCAGCCAGTAAATAGGGTGGAATGCAACCTTCTTGATTAGGTTACAGCTTTAATGCATTTTCAAGAAAGACTTCTCAGTGGGGCAAATTGCTCCTTTTTACGCAGACTCTGAGAAAACATCCACTCTGTTGCATGTGATTTCTTCATCAAATGTTCTAGTCTCTTGCATAATTGACTGCTAAGCCCAGGAGTCACCCCAGGAGCCAGCCTTAGATTGAATTTTGTACATTCAACTGTATAATATTGAGCCCAGGGCCTCCTCGCTTGTGTTCCTCATCTGTCTGTCCCTCAATTGTAGTAGTCAGAAGATGTCTGCTTCTCATCATTGATCCACGGACCTGCCTGGGCTCACCTGCATCTACAACTATGTGACCCATTCCTTGATAGATATCGCTTTGATTATAGAGACACTATGTAACTGTCACTGGTTTGGGGTTTCTCAAGGACTCAGCCTAACACAAACACTCAAAGAACTTGCCTACAACCAAGTATAGGTCACAGAGATCTATTTATACATATTTTGTTTGGGGGTGGGGAGGTGTGGAATGAATATATGAGCTGGAATCTCATGCTTGAACTTATCCTCATCTGTATGTGTGTCTGTGTGTGACTCTAATAAGTTTTCATGTATAGTGCCTTCACTAATGTTACCTATTATACCTCTCTCAACCACTGTCTGTCACTTTGGCATTTGGTGAAGACTGTGTGTTGCTGTGATGCTGGAAGCTATGGCACTGAGATTTAAAAATCTAGTGAGGTCACCCAAAGTGGACAGGTTTCAGTGGAGCTTCCAGACAAAGAATAGATAATAAAGAAGGAAAAGTTGCATATTCAAAGGAAAGAGCCCCTAAAAACTTTCATAATAGCTATGAAGCATTCCCAGATACTGAATAACCAAAGAAATAAAAGCAGAACATTGTTGGAGATAGTGCAGAGCATGGGCTTCTCTGGTCTGAGGTAAAATTAAGTGTGATTGAAGAGATTATGCTTTCTGATAATTAACTCAATCATGTTTAAAGTCTATGAGAGTGAAGTCTTATAGATCTTCATTTGCGCGTAGGGCAGGACCCAAGGTAGAAAAAGTAGGAACATGGAATGAACAACATATGAATCTAGGAATATTGGAAGTGGTTAAAAATGAACGGGGACATAAAGAGTTCACTATCCTGAGCAATTGTGAGTTGAAATGGACCGGTATTGGCCATTTGAATCATGAAATCATATGGTTCAATGTGCTGCAATTAACACAATCAAGAGGAAAAGTGTTGCAGTCATTGCTGAAAAGGACGTTTCTGAACTTTGCCTCCATGGGCCTCTCCAACAGGCCAAGGAAGACAGTGCCAGGGGAGCCCTTCCAGCCAGCACAGAGTCAGGACACTGAAAGCCGCCCTGAAGCATGGGGTCAGGACAGAGATCTCTGTGTCCACACACCCCAGATAGGGCTCACAAGGAGCTCCAGATGGGTGAACTGCGGGTCCCATACCACGCTGCTCCCACACAGTCCACCGTGATCAGCATGCAGAGTGAGCTCCATGTGCCCAACCAAGTTGTCCAGTCCCTCTTCAACACGCTCTTCCTCAACTGCTGCTGCCTGGGCTTTGTGGCTACTCTGTGAAGTTCAGGGGCTGAAAGATGGTGGGGCCTAGAGTACGCGTCCACTGCCAAGTATCTGAACATCTTCTCTAAAGTCCTTGACCTCTGGACACCCTCATTTTCATCATTCTTCTCACCACGGGTCAGTGATGAGCTTCCAAGCTGTGTCACAGATGACAGACCAGCAAGACCATTAGCCACTGAATCATGCCGTGTCCTCAACCTTCCAGGCCTGCTCTGCTGGACAACACGGCCCTTGACCCCTGGTCTACCTGCCCCCTCTCCTGTCTACAGCCATCTGTGCATGTATCTTCATCTATCAGCAAGCTCAATAAAGCACCCTGATGTGTAGTCGCGCTGAGGGAAAAAAAAAGACATTTCAAAATCTGTCTTGAAGTACAGTGTTGTCTGCGATAGTATTATCTGCTACCAAGGGGATACAGCAATGCAACTATTATTTAAATGTATATACCACCAGCAAAAGCAAATGATGAAGATGTTAAAGCACTTTACAAAGAACTTCAGTGGGAAATTGATCAAACCTTCAATCAAGATGCACTGCAAATTATGGGTGATTGAATACAAATGTTGGAAACAAAGAGGAAGGGACAAGAGTTGGGAAACATGGGTTTGGTGATAAGAAACTAATCTAGAGATAACATGATACAATTTGGTAAGACTAACTGCTTGTTCATAGAAAATGCCTTTTCGACAACACAAATGGTGACTACACACATGAACTTCTCCAGGTGGAATACACAGAAATCAATTTGACTACATCTTTCAGAGGAGAGAAGGGAGAAGCTCAGTATCAACATCTACAACCAGGCGAGGAGCTTCTGTTCATGATCTCACCTGATTTGATTAGTATCTATTATAAAGCTAAAGTATTATAATCATCTCTTCTAGTAGGATTTTCTGATTATAACTATATAACTAAAGTCTCTGTTCAGTATTTTAAATATACAAATGTTTCATTTATTTCTTATTGAGCACAAGGCTATAATTTTAATAGTTAAAGCAATTGTAAAATATTAATAAGCCTATAAATATCAGGCATGTGATTCAAGATTCATAAGACAGGAATAAAATGTATTTGAAAAACATATCTCCATAATATATGTTTTAAAAATTTGAATTTATAAAATGTTTACATCTTCATTCTGAGATTTGTACTTTTTAAAAACTTTAAAGCAGAATTCCAATTTCTCTATATACCCAACCATTTAGTGTAAACCATTTTTTACATTGATAGTAGTCTTTCAAATTTAGCAAAACAATTCTGAAAGTGATGAGACTTGACTTAATACAGATTTCTGAGAAGAAAACCACTTTGCTTTGCCAGTGGTTTGCTGTAGAATTTGTAAATACCATTTGGGCTCATTAACACACACTAGTTTTATTGTTAATACATTTCTCATTTTTTTTTTTTGTGGGTATCACTGCCTCTGGTGGTCATGGGAGCTACCCAGTGCTGCTCCTGAGAGCCACTGCTGGATTTGAACCGCCTAAGTCCTCAAGCTGCAGTTCCGCACTCAACCACTTACGCCACCGGAGCTCAGCCAGATACATTTCTCATTTTGTCATTCTTCAATTGCATGAAGTTATTCCATACTGGAGTGCTGTATCTGATAATAGAATAGAGGTGATATAGTAAAGCTTATGAAAGAGACCACAAAGTAACTTAAAACTCATAAAGTTTTTACTTGAACAAAGACAATTTCCTTTAGACTTATCAAGAGTTATTGAGAGAAAAAAAGCTCACTTAATAGGAGAGTCAGCAATCCATTTAAACAGTATGCTCAGAGTATATGCAGCTGCATGGTTTTGCCAAAGAGCTATTTAGAAGAATAAATCTGAGATATTAGGAAGATTGCTTTCATAATTTTAGCCTGTGTGGCACCTCAAATGTTCAGGCTCAATAGATGTTTGTTAATAATAACATTTCAGCAATCACAAAATATTTGCAATGTTCTGAAGGACAATTATCCTTCTGTTATCCATTTACAAATAAAAAACACCTCAATTCAGTACTGAAATTACCAAGCTTACCATTAAAAAATGAATTATTATTGCAGCATAATCATAAAATCTATTCAATCTTTTCCATAATAAACTCCAATCAATACATAATAATCTCTATTTTATGCATGCTTCATAATTATTATGTGTATATAAGTGAGAAAGGATTTTAAAGGGGAAGCATAATTTCTGATTTCTGTCAGTGTTATGATTATTAAATTGGCCATTTTTCTAAATCATGTGCATATTTATCGTTTAACAACTTAATCAGAACACAATTTCTGTTGTAGAAACTGCTACTAATGGTGTGATGCCACACTTTTCTCATTTTGCATGATAATTGCTCAATTGTGTTACAATATCAGTAGTGCTTTTTCGATTAAAAACCTCTAAATGATTAATGAAAAACAAAATGTTTTACCATTTATTTGTGATCTCTTTCACAAAATTTCTAACCCTTTCAAATTACAGCATTAGAAAAATAGACAGGTGCTATGTGTAGTTAGCTTTTCGTTCAAAATGCATCTGGATTAGAAAACATCTCTCTTGGTAATTCAATCCTTATTATTTTTGTTCCTAAATCCATTTACTATACAGAAACACTTTGTGAGTACACAATTGTGCTACAAATATACAAGAGACTGACTATATTAATATAAATTACCGATGAAATTTTTTACTAAGAGTTAAAAAACTCTTTATTGTCACAAGCATGACAATAACGCATGGGGCAAACTATAAGAGAAATTAAAGGAGAAATATGGTATGTTTTGGGGCGAGGGGTGGGGTGGCTGATAAGCAGCTTAAACTGTTGAAAACAAAATAATTTAACTGAAAAAAATTATCACCTATGCTACAATTTTTTTAATGTTTTAAAAAAAGAATTGGTTATGGAAAATGTTAAGCGAGTGGTTAATGTTAAATATCTATCTTTGGATTAAGGTTCTTAAGAACAACTCAGCGTCAGAAATGGAGGAAGACTTAATAACAGCCGTCACATGCACACAACACAGTTGTGCTGGCTGGCAACAGCATTTCAAATGCATTTGAAGCATTTGTTTTTTAATATCAAAGACTGCAGCTTCGTGTATGTAAACGCTGGACAACACAAAAAGAAGACCACAAAAGAATTGATGCATATGAATTATAGTGTTGATGAGCAATACTTAAAGTACTATGAAATACCTGAAGACGAAACAAATTTGCCTTAGAATAACTGCATACACAATGCTCCTTAGAAGTCAGGATGCCCAACCTTCATCTCACGTACTTTGAACATACTCAGGAGAGACGAGTCTTTGGAAAAGGAGATAATTTGTGGTTCTACAAAAAAGAGAAGGCCTTGAATGTGATGGATTGACACAGGGACTGTAACAATAGGCTCACACATCACAATGGCTGTGAAGAATATGTAGAACTAGGAAATGCTTCATTCTATTCTACAGATGACAGTTATGACTTAAAACAGACACCAGAATGCCTAAGAAAAACAAAAAAAAAATATTTATTAGAAGTCAAAGACATCTAAACATTGTAAAATCATACATAAATATGTAGTGCACCTAAAAATTCCAGTGATTTTATGCATATTTCCTATATTATCTTATTGATTGTTTATATGTTTGTGTAGAAACCTTATATCTCACTATAATTATATACTCTAAGCTTTAGAAGAACATGAATATAACAAGAATGATTTAAAATTGTTCTTGAAAGTCTTGTTTTCCTTCTGGAATAAATGATAATACATTGGAAACTTTTGTTGATAATCTACTTTGAAGACTACTCAGACTTTTGTAAATGCTTTCATGAGTCAAACTCTCTATGTCAATTTATTTTAAATTAATGAAATCAAAATTGTAATACTCCAAATATGAAGATTTTAATATATTTTAATAACACCAAATTTTATACCCAACTAAAATGTTACAGGATGTTGATGAATGCACTCTTTTTAAACTAAAAGCTATAAAATTTCACAAATAGGACATCTAGCTTAAAGAGTTGAATGTGTACTATTCTAATAAGCTGTAATATTAGTGGACACATAGGAAAATAGTTCACTAAAACCAAGCATGATTGAAATTATTTTCCACTCTGCTCCTTATGTTTTTATGGTTGAGTACCACTGAAGAGAAACCACCACGCTCAAAGCAAAAACCAAACCTCTTAGATTTGAGTCCACTCTGACTTATGGCATCCCCATGGGTAAAAGACTAGGCTTACAGGCTGAGCCCTGGTGGCATAGTGGTTGTGCGTGGGGCTGCAGCCCACTGGGACGGAGGTTCAATTCCAGCAGTGGGGCTGGGCCTCCTACTCCCGCCACCGGAGAGCAGTGATGCCCCCCCCCACCAAAAAAAAAAAGGACTAGGCTTACCTTATGTGTTCTGATTGTAACTTGTATACAAGCAAATTACCATTATTTTCTTCAGTGATGCTCCTGGATGAGTTTGAATCACCAACTTTTAGGTTAGTAATCCTACTTACCTACTAAAATTAAGTCTATTCTGACTCATATAGACCTTAGATAGCATTTTTGACACTGTCAATCTGTACACAAGATAGGTTCACCTTGCTTCAGTGGAGCAGCTGGATGGTTTGAAACTACAGAATGTATGATTAACAGTCAGAAACATATATACCAGTTCCATTTTTTAATAGCTTGCCACACCTAGGAACCCTTAGCTAAATGACCAGGACATTGCACACATATGATATCTAAAGCCATATACTTCAGAAAGTCCATCCAGTCACTCTCCAAATCCCCCTGGTTATTTCTCTCATCAAATTTGCTGCTATAAAATATTTTCACTCTCAAGGTGTTTAGCACAGTATATGTATGTATGGATTGTGGTAAGCAATGTATGAGACCCCAATAAAATTATTTTTTTAACTTTATGAATAAAACATATAAGGGTGAGCCATGGGTGAAAGGGTTGTTGTGGAGATTTGGTTGAACCTCCCATATTATGATCCATTATCTTATCCTTTTACTACCATAAAAATTTCATTCATAAATATGATAAACCATATATTTTCGCTCTCTTGAATTCTCTTGTCCTACCTTTGTGTTAATTGTTTGAAACAAATGGAAAAATTACCACCTTTATAAATAGGATAATATCAATTACACAAACTCACCTATAAAATTATTCTCCTAAGAGATGGGAGAGTAGAAAGTGAAGAGGCTCCAAAAGCATCATGGATATTTGGCCATAGTAAGAAAAGCTAACATAAGGTTTAATTTTCCTTCAAGCTATCTGTGTGACTGAAAAACTGGAATAAGAGGTTTCTCCACAGATTATAATTAGAAAAAAGTAAGAAATGATCCATGATATCTGATTTAAGATACTGTCTTGGTACCTAAGACTATTACATAGCCAGGTAATTAAAACTCCAGAAGTATACTTTTACAAAGCCATGTAATTAAAACTTCAGCGGTATACTTGTAAGCCTTTTAAACTTGTAACTGTCTTTCATATGATTGTCTTTTACTTGCATAAAAAAAAACTCTTTCAAGTATGGGGTCATAGTTTTCTCCCATAAGTGCAAAACCTTCTGTTTGACACCACAGATATGCTTCTGCACACACCACTTCTTTGCATCTTTCTGAGGAAATAAGTAGAAATTTATTTTTTCTCCCATGAATCAGAATGCATCACTCATATTCTGGGTCTTATTTGCTTTACCATTCTTTACCTCAATCTACTCACTGCTGCTTACCATCAGTAGTTTTAATTAACATTATTCTATAACCTTAAATAACTTTCCTCAATGTTGGATATGTCTTGGTTTACTTCATAAGCTTGTAAGCTGACCTCTAGGTATTGAATTGAACTGAACCACAGATGTACTCAGAAATCACTGTTTTGATTGACCCTTTGCTTGAAAGCATCTTTAGGCAAATGTATTACTGAGAGAATTTAGCTGCAACCATCAACTAATCGCAGCGATATGTTTAAATCTTAAAAAATAAACTCACTAAGAACTGGGACCCTAGTTGTAATATTTTTACTACTTTGTAATAAATATTACTAAATATTTATTTAGTAAATATGACCAAAATTTAATAAATATTACTATATTTTATAGTAATAAAATACTGCTTTGTAATATTTTACTATAGGAAAAATAGAATTGGAGAGAAACAGAGGCCCTCTGATTTAGATATGCTTTCTTTTCATTTTGCTCTAATACATTTTAAAAGTGGTTCTCAATAAGTTGACATAAACTGCTTCCTTAAAGTTACACATGTTTAACAGAAGTAGGTTCAGAGTGTGGATCCCCTAATAATAATATAGTATTGGGGCTGAGCCCCGGTGGCGTAAGTGGTTTAGTGTGAGACTGCAGCCCTCGGACTTGGCGGTTCAAATCCAGCGGCGGCTCACAGGAGCAGCACTGGGTAGCGAACGCAACCACCAGAGGGCAGTGATGCTACCCTTCCCCCCCCCCCCCAAATACAGTATCCTTCCAACTCAGGGTATAATAACAGTGAATTTTAAAGTATTGCAGTACACTTATGGGTCTAGTTTTTGAAAACACTAGCATTGAAATATTTGTAACAAGTCAGAAACAAAAAGAAGTGTCAATTTTGTTAATAATTGCAACACATAAATTTTACCTTTTACAGCCTTACAAAAATTTGGTAAAGAATGATGTAAGAGCATTAACAACAAAACAAAAGCATCATGCTCGGGGTATTTCTGTTGGTGAGTCTGCTTCAGAGGTCAAGATCATCTTAACAAATAAGAGGGAACAGTTCAACTTTATGTAGCCTCATAAATGTTATTATCATGATTTCTTATAGTATGATAATTCAAAGTGCTTCCTTAAGCTACTGAGTATGGCCTAATGTAAGATTATAAATATAGTATTTTTACCCATTGAAACATTAGAATTTTTCTTTAGCAGAACTTTGTATTTAGGGTAAATTCCATTCAACTTAACTCTGAGAAATTGTCCTGTCAAAGCAATAGGGTACAGTCCTGATAATCCTTTATTCCTGCAAAGTGAAATCACTTGAAGGGCTTCTTGTCCAAATTGCTTATGGTATCTTCATTGGTCCTGACAGACTTCTCTTTGTAACATGGAAGGGCTGACAGCAGCAGCTATCCATGCTGTAATCTGTAAATCAAGTGAATGGTACTGATCTCAAGTAACTGAGACCAGCCCCGAAGAGCTTTACCTAGAAAAACGGGCTTGTCTTCCCAAATTTAAGTATTAGACTTGAATCTAAATTACATCTCCAAGGAAAGTGCCACTTCCATTCAATCTGACCACAGAACAAGGTCAACTTTATAATCCACAGTGTACGGTGCCTGGTACATGACCACTGAAAAAATTCATTATATAACTATTGTCTGGTACATGGGTCACACAAATGCATCCACATATACTTGAAGAATATAATAATGCATTATTTTATATTAACATAAATATCTGACACAAAAGTAAGTTATTATGTATGTATGTGTGTATGTATGTGTGTATGTGTGTGTATGTATATATATATATATATATATATATATAGAGAGAGAGAGAGAGAGAGAGAGAGAGAGAGAGAGAGAGAGTAGCAGTTACAAGATAGGCAGTGATCTGAAAGGTCAGCAGTTCAAAATGACCAGGCTCTCTAGAGGAGAAAGACATCGCTTTAGACTCTAGTTAGCCTTTCCTATCTCAGGAGCTCACCAAGACTCTTGTACTCTATCCTGTAAGCTTGCTTTGAGTTGGCAAAAGCTGGATGGCAGTGAGTTTGGTTTTGAAAGTTTTGAGTACCGTATTGAACACTGATGACTAGGGGCCAGGTAATACAAATATACTACCAAAGCAAAACATTTCACAACTTAAAAAGAAAAAAAATCATGAAATCATCATTTCCTTATCTGTGTAGTCTCAACAGAGTTAAAACATATCATACTGGTTTCATTGGTAAAAAATCACTCTCCTTTAAAGATGGCCTCCATCTCCTAGATGACTTTTATGTGTTCTCTCCAACTCAAAGCAACAGATAATGAAAGAGAAAAAAATCATCTACACCTACACCTTCCTCACGATTGTTGTTTGAACCAATCATGGCAGACCATCTTAATGAAACCCATCATCATTCTCAATGACCCTCTGCTTTACCAAGCATGATATTCTCTCCAGGATGACTGCACCCTGCTAACACATACAAAATGCAGGCATGCTTCAGAGGGGTATATTAAGCTTGATTCCAGATTAGTGCAATAAAGCAAATATCTTAAGACAACACCATGTACAAAAGCAATATAGAAACTTTCAATTATTGTGAGAATTACCAACATGTGATACAGAAACATGAAATACAATGCTGAAAATAATAGCAATGATAGATCTGCTTGAGACAGAGTTACAACAAAACACACAGTATCTGTGAAGTGCAATAAATCAAAGGACAAGAGAACAAAGCACTCTGGAGAGATCCTGCCATCTTCATTTCTAGGGAGCATTCTGACTGTCCTTCTGCCAAAACAGATTTGTTTATTCTTCTGACAGTCCATGTCAAGTTGCCTATCTTTTCACCAATGCCACCAACACTGTTGTTGTCAATCATCCATAATCATTATTGAGCTTTCGCATGCCTGTGCCCTCAAAGAAAGGGATACACCCTCTGCTATATTACGCACTTGAGGCAGTTTTAAATAACGTGCCTTGGTGCAACTTCCTAATCAAGTGATATCTGTGGCATTTAACCCTACAAAGAAGGCATTTATAGAAGTTTTGTCCAATACAGTACTTGACTCCTGTTTGCACGATTATAGATTTTGAAGCAAAGAAAAATGAAATTTTTGACAGCATCAGTATTTTCTCCATATATCGTGATGTCTATTTGTCTAGATGTAAAGATGCCTTCTCATTATATTCAGTTGTAATTTATAGTATTTCATCATCACAAGTAGATACTTCTTGTTCTCTGAACATTCAGAAATCCAGTATCAGCTGCATATCACAAGTGTTAGTGAGTCTCCTTCAAATCTTGATGCTGTGTTTTGTTTTTTTGTAATCCACGCTGTCAGATTATTTTTCAGCATATGGATTGAATACATATTATGAAAGAGTACAGATCATTGCACACCTTTCCTATTTTTAAACCACTCCATAACCCCATGTTATATTTGAAAGACTACTTTTTGGTTTATGAATAGGTTTCAAAATTAAATATTCTGGGATTTCCATTCTTATCAATTATGCTTGGCAGGGTTCTCTAGAGAGAAAAAAACAGGACAAGTATGATTATATGTATACAAAAGAAGAGTTTTATGAAGCAATATGAAATAGCATGGCTAATTAGTCCACCCAGCAGTACAAAGGGCTTAGTTTACCTCACTTTCCTAGAACAATTCATACACTGAAGGCATTCCAACTCACAGGTCTGTAGGCCCAAGGTCAAAGGAGCAGATAGCAGAATATGCCCTCAGGAAGACAGGGAGTGTGAGCAGCAGGCAGCAGACAGCAGGATGGGGCAGCCGCAATCAGTAGTGCCAGAATGCAGAGAAGCAGGCCCCACGGGGTCTCAAGCTCTAGCAGTGATGCAACGCGACATGGTCACATGATTCACCAGTGGCATGGCGAAGCAGGTCTCCAAGGAGAGGCACCACAAACTTACACAATCCACAGGTCGCGTCAGCCATAGAGGAGTGCAGTACATGGTTGAAACATAGAACTAGCTTAAGCAGTAGCACGCGGGTCTAATCGCTGGGAAGAAAAAGACAGGATGCCTGTTTC
>PVJH01038235.1:0-17305 GCA_004026705.1 Nesogale talazaci | reverse complement strand
TTTGCCGAACGGGAATGTCCTCTCCCCCATCTGAAGATTACGAAAAGGTCCTTGTTCAGTCCTGCCTGGGCCCGGTCATTAGTTTTAGGACATTTATAAGCAATACTCCTTTCCATTTTAAACTCTGTTTCTTTTCTCTCACCTCTCCCTCTCTTCCTGCACCTCCCTCATGCCACCAGCCTCTTGGCAACCATCAAAGTCCCTTTCTTTTGGTGGGAAAGTCATTTCGCTTGTTTGTCTCATCCACTATTTTTTGCATGAGAGTGACAAACCTGGTTGACCATGTTTTCCAAATGTGCCCCTGTCGTGAGGTGCTGTGACAGTTTCCTCATTGTCCTGTAGGGGTGTGTAGTGTCCTCTACGGTTTGTATATCCATCCATACAGATGAGTTTTTCGATCCATTCCTCCCCAGCCAAGTATTTTGGCTGTTTCTATCTTTTGCTATTATGGACACTGCCGCAGTAAACATGGGTGTGCATGGATCTGTGTGTGGTTTTATACTTTATTTCCTTGGGGTATGTACTGCGCAGAGAGCTTGCTGGGTCATATCGTATTTTTATCCACCTCTGTTTAAGGAAGCGCCATACTGCTTTCCACAGCGGCTGCACAATTCTGCAATCCCACCCACAGGGGACGGGCGTTCTGATCTCTCCAATGCTTGTTCTTTTCTGTTTGTTTGAATTTTACCTTCTGTGTCAGTGGGAGGTGGTATTTTGTTGTTGTCTTAATTTGCGTTCTCTGATCACTGACGATTGTGAGCAGTGAGAACCCACCAACTGCTCTGAGGGAAAAAGGGAAGGCTTTCTGCTCCCCAAAAGGATTACCGCACCAGAAACCCCTGGGGCAGTTCTACTCTCTCCTGGGGCTGCTGTGAGTCAGAATCGACTCACTGGACATGAGTTTGGGTTCGCAGTGTAGTAGTTAGTTAAGGCTTTGACTGTTAAGCAGGAGATCGACAGAACTCACAGGTCCTTTCGTGGGAGAAAACCCTGACAAGCGCCCACAAATTTACAGCTTTGGAAACCTGACTGGAGAGTTCTGTTCTGTCCGACCAGGATGAACCAGTGTGTTAGTCTGGGGAGACTAGAGAAACACATTCATAGGCACTCATGTGTATAGGAAAAAGTCATTTATATAAAGAGTAACGGCAGACTAACAAAACATCTCAGCCCAGTGCAGATCAAGTCCATAAGTTCCATATTAGGCCATGTGTTCGATACCAAGCTATAAATTCCTCTTCAGACTTATAAAATGCATGCAAGGACACTAAGTGCGGGAAGATCACAGCCCAGTGGGTGGAAAGTCGTATGGATCCCGGGACGGTGGAAGCATCTCAGCTCTGACCGGGGTCTCCTGCGGCTCCCAGGGCTCTGGCTGCCTGAGCATGGCTTTATCAGGCTTGTCTTAAGTAATGTCTCAAAGCGTGTGAGTGCGTGTTCTACCTCTAGCAAGCTATTTATCTCCTTAGTGCCTTGAAACAAAGTCATTAAGCTGCATTGACAGGCTGAACTCCACCCCTTCACTCTTAAGCCTCAAACTGACGACAGATTGTGTAACTACCCCAACCAGCATCAAGTCAATGGCAATGCATTTGGTTTTTAACCTTTATTTACCTTACTTGGGAAGGGTGTCTTTCTGTACTTCTTTTCCACACGCAAAAGATATTTTGTGGTAGTTATTGCTTAATAGACTCTTGTTGCACACAGTTTGCTAGCTGGCTTTTTGCCTTCACATGGCTGGGCTCTCCTTCCCTGCAGGCACTTTATCTGTTTTAATTGATTAATAGCATCCCACAGCTCAGATACATCATGAACGACTTAACCATTCTCTCGTCAATGAAAATTTTTTTCAATACTAGAGTAAATAAAAGAGTATTGCTGCTAAGGTTCCAGTTCATACATGTGTGGGCTGATTCCCAATAAGACAGGTTTAAACATAGCTGCGTGGTCAGTACTTTCCATATATTTCACCAGCGCCGTAACTCAAATGCAGGCTTCCTTCGTCAATGTCCAACTTTGACATTGAGGTGACTGAAGGCCCCATGGCTCGGGCCAAACACACCTGAGTTCTCAAGTTACTCTTCAACGCTTCAAGGAGATCTCCTGCTGCAGCTTTGCCCAACACAGGGCATCGTTTGATCTTCTGACGGCTGCTCGGTTGTGGATCCAAGCGTGACAGACCCTTGGCAAATGGGTGATTATGACTTTTGTTGTATTCCCATTGAGTTGTGCTCCATACGGAAGGCTGCAGTCCTTGCTCTTCATCAGCAAGTGTTTCAAGTCTTCCTCTTCAGCAAGGCAGGCTGTGTCATCCGCTTCTTGAAGGGTGTCTGCACATGGAAAGCCATAGACTGGCACAATGGCCGCACCAACAAGGTCCAAACATCACAACAAGTATGGCGCTGGCATAGAATAGGCCGTGTTTCCTTCTGTTGTACATACGGCCACTATGTACCGACTGGACCTCACAATCAAAACGGCGACTTGGGAGGGACTCTGTTGGGTCACTTAGCTTCAAGATAGAGAGGTCAACACAAGGTATGGTGACTTATTTTAAAGGAAGATGCCCAAAGGATAACTTTGATAGATTTTTCTAGAAAGATACAAGACAGTCACAGAGGCTTATTAGGACAGAGTTGTAAGGAAGTGAAAAACTGCAATGGCGAAATAGTACTGAAGAATGCTTTGTCTCCCTAGCAACAATGCACCCATCTATTCTTGGCTGACCTATGGGTATTTCCTTGGGAAACTGTAAACGATCCACTCTACAGCGCTGAGCTTGCCCCGCCATATTCGTTTTTGCTCCCAACCTCCAAGAACATTGAGAAAGAGCACAATCTGAGGCCCTCTCGGGTGTGAGAAACTGCTGTTGGACCTGGTGTAAGTCCGAGAGTACAGAATTCTTTGAGATGGAAACCTGCGGTCAGAAGTACAGAGACCTACATAGAGGCTATGTTGAGAAAGTTACCTCACATTTTGACATATTTATTTAATAAGGCTTCTAGGGTGTTTAATAATACTTGCTGCCCTGCCCTCCTCCGGTTTCAAATAATGCTGCAATAAACAGCAATTTGTGCATCTTTACACCAAAGGCACCCTGGAGGTGCAGCGGGTTAAGCGTGAAACTTCCAACCCAAAGGTCATTGATTCAAAACCATCAGCCTCTCTGGTGAAAGGATGAAGCAATCTTTTCCGACAAAGATTTGCAAGGCTCAGAAACCCACTGAAGTATTTCAACTCTGTCCCGGTAGACTGCGCGGGTGAACGCACTTGCACAAGTATTCCTATACAGTGGAAGCTGGGTGAGAAAGCATAGCTTCTAACATTTTTAACCACACAAGTGGTTTAGCCGCTCCAAAAGGAGCATGACCATGCACTCTCGCATGGGTAAGGTCCCCGAGCTCTTCTCTCAGACCTTCCCACGCACGCCATTGCCAGCCTTTCTCACGTTGGCCAAACCCACGGGACACTCCCCCTTGCTGTCTGCATTACCTTGTGAGCACTTCCTGGCCTCAGGTTTACTGAGAGCAAGGGACATCTCTAAATCAGCCACAAGCGTCCCCACTTTCCAATCACTCCTTCCATTTCGAGGTCATCGTAGATGCCCCTGCTGCCGTAAGAAACAAGATGGAAACATGCCTGTCATCCAGCATCCTTCAATGAATACATGACAGTGTCACAACCAGGAGATGACATGGATACCGTTACACTACAGCGTCCTTCCATCACGACAAGGAGGGTGCCCGTTCCCTTCTAGGGGCCTCTGTCCTCCACCCCGCACCCGGCCCCAGCCCCAGTCCTACCTCCCTCTTCCACTCCTGGCAACTGCCAATCAGTTTTCCATTTCTCCATCCCGTCCTTGAAAGGGCATTACAGAAATGGAATCAAACAATAAGCAGGGCTTTGGAACGAGCTTTTCCACTTAGCCTGATTTGTGTGAGAGTCATTCGGGTTGTACGGTGTATGGCCATGCGAGCTCTTTGTTGTTGAACGAACTGCACTACAATGTGGATTACTGAGTTACAGTTTATTGTGCCAACCTGGCCAATAAACACATGTGGGGTTCATTGAAGGGCGGAGAGATACGTGGCTTGGTGAGTCTCGTCTTTCTAGTTCTCGGGTCTCTTGCTCTCTGATGGTCAGACCAAGGTGCAGCTGCCTTAGTCAGTTCTCTGCTTCAGCTGGCAAGGCTCACTTGGAGAAGCCACGTGATGCAGCCCTGGGTGCTGGAGCAGCCATGTGGAGAGCCCTGCCGGCGCTGAGACGCTGACACGCTCCCTTCATCAACTTTCCTCCTGTCGTAGGTCATGGAGTGTGTCTTGGAAGATGGAGGAGGACTTTGTGGATTGATGTCGGACACAGGGCAGCACTGGTTTGGGATGTTTTCTTGATGTGCACTTACCCTTTATATAAAATTCTCTCATATACACATAAGTTTCTGCGGATTTGTTTCTCTAATGTACCTAGACTAACACAACTATCATCAAATGTTAAAACACAGACACACACATACACTGAAGAACATCTGGGTGATTTCTTTCTAGTTTTTGACTCTGATCAAAAAAGCTGGTTTCAAAGTTCCTGCACAGGTTTTTTTTTTTTTCCTTTTCTCTTCTCATCATTCTCATTTTTGTAACTGATCTTGAGACTGTACCCGGTATTTAAGACTTTCCTCTTTAACTCCTCTTTCTTTTGCTTTAATAATAAGAGCTAACGTGTATAGATGCTTACTACATGCCAGACCTTGTTCTGAGGGCTTTATGAGTATTACTCACTTCGTTCTCACAATGATCATTTGCCACATGAGCTATTATTACCCCCCCTCCCCCCGCCAATCTTACAGACTTGGAAACTGAAACAGAGAGAGGTCCATGGAGGGCGTGTGGGAGACTTCAGCTTTGAGCCCAGGTTGTCTGGCATCAGAAGGCAGCTTCTTAACCACTGTGCTCTAGAGAACCAGGGCCTAAGACAGTCAAGCTTCTTTCCTTTGTTGTAAGGCGCCATTCAGTTGTTTCCAACTCATGATGACATTCTGTGCAATAGAAGGGAACACGCCACGCCCTTCTTGTCGCAGCCACTGTCCATTCATCTCCCTGAAGGTCTTCCCTGTTTGTTTCATTCATTCACTCACTCTCTCACTTACCCTCTACTTTACCAAGTACGATAGCCTTTCACCGGCAGTCCAGAGTACATGAGATGAAGTCTCTCCATCCTTGCTTCTAAGAAGCATTCTGACTGTGCTTCCTCCAAGACAGATTTGTTTGTTCTTTGGTCAGGCCAAAGTGCTTTTAATATTTGTGGCAGTCAAGTACTTGATGTCAATGTCGTGATGGGGAATGTAGGGGTGGAGTCTCGCCTGTCATTCTGGACACAGCCAGGGAGGCCTCTGGGTGGGCATGGTTTTCTCTTGAGAATTCCGGTAAGTCTCATGGTATTTCCCAGTTGGAGGAGAAAGACCAGACTGAGTCTCTGGGGCGAAGAACTGCTGACAAGATGAGATGACAGCTTGCTGATCGATCCTGATTCCTGGAGAATGGAGGAGCCGGAGGAGAGGCCACATGGGCTTGCCCTGATGGAGCCAAACCTCTGGGGCCGGAGAAGCCATGTGGTGACTCCTGCAAGCTCTGAGATGCTCAGGAGGCCCCAGGGAGACCCCTGTAAGCGCTGAGATGCTTCCACTGCCACCAGACACACAAGACTCTGCACCCATTCGCCTGTGATTGTCCTGGTATCATCGCACATCCTTCGTAAGTCGGAAGACTTTATAGACGGGTATCTGACATATGGGCTAAGATCAGACTTATGACTTTGAACTGGACTGGGCTGGGATGTTTTCTCAATGTTCCATTCCTCTTGTCTATAAACCTTTCCCTTATATCCATATGCGTGTCTATGACTTTGTTTCCCTAGTCTACCCAGACTAACACTATATTCTTTGTCGACACTATAATGAAAATGTGCTGAGTCTGGAGTTCTCCTTGTTCACTCTCTGGCTTTCAAGTGGATCCGAGGTGACTTGAGAACACCTTGACTTGGGTCGGACACATCTTCGTCCTCACGAGGACACCTGTCCTCTTTAACACGTGTGCGGCAGATTTGACCCACAAAAGGTGCTGCATTTCCTTTCTCGACTGCTGCTTTCGAGGAGCTGGGATTGGGCATGTCTGTGGCAAACATCCTCTTTAGAATGTTTCCAGAGCAAAGGCAGACCCAAATGGAGCAACATTGGCAGCTGGAGATAGGGGACTTCTGAGGGTTTGTGAATGGACCTCACAAGAAGGGTTGAGAGTAAAGAACACATGTGCTGGTGCCAAGTGCAGCTGCCCAACACAAAAAGGCCCCAGGGAGTCTGTTCCTAATGATCACGGGGACCAGGTGGAACCTGCCCTATGGTTGTCACGGTCATTCTGCTTCTTCTACAGCTCCATGGACAAAGCGGTCTCAGTGGAAAGAATCAGAGCTGCACATGGCCTTCCCGAAATGGACCTTCCCTTACTAAATCAGGCACAGCGAAGGCACTGCCGAAGATCCATATGACCCACAGAAGCTACCGAACTAGCCTACTGCCCAGCGCGGGCTGGATACGGTAGACCCCTTCCATCAGTTGACCATCGAGCCAAAGCACAGGCCCTGACCGAGCCTCCTCCAAAGCAGCATGGCCTGTGACATATTCCACCTGGATTCTTACCCATGAGATGATGTTTTACCTTTGCCCAGTAGAAGATTTCTAAGGTTGTAATCTTCTTTTTTTGGTTAACAGTTTTATTGGCACTTCATCCACATATCATACAATTCCATAGTTCGATCAGATCAAGAAAGGCTGTACAATCCTTACCACAACCCATTTTAGAACACTTTCTTCCTCCTTGTACTCATTGTTATTCATGTAACACCCTTCCCCCCCGATTTTGGCCCAAACATGTACCGATTCAACAATTTCAGCATGTAGAACTCAGTGCCATTGAATAAACTCTCAGGTTGGACAGTCATTATTGATATCCCTCTCCAAAGTGTTCCACCTCCATAACCACAGGTCATGTTTGGTTTCGTTCTTTTTATTAAGTAGTTTTCTTGATATAATATTCACATATCTGAAGTAAGCTGGTGGTGCCCGGCTATCAAGGGATAGAGTGTCTGGGGTCTTAAAGGCTTGAAAGTAAACAAGCGGCCATCTAGCTCGGAAGCAACAAAGCCCATATGGAAGAAGCACACCAACCCGTGTGACCACGAGGTGTTGAAGGGATCAGGTATCAGGCATCAAAGAACAGAAAATTATATCATTGTAAATGAAGAAGAGAACAGATTGGGGACCCAAAGCCCACCTGTAGGTGAAGAGACATCCCCTTCATGGGGAGGAGATGAGCCAGTCAAGGTACAATGTAGCAACAATGAAATATGCAATTTTCCTCTCATTCTTAAATGCTTCCTCTCTCTCTCCCCACCACCCCCCACTATCATGATCACAATTCCACCTTACAAATCCAGCTAGACCAGGGGATGTACAAATAGGAGCTGGAAACATGGGAAATTCAAGGCAGATGATCCCTTCAGGACTTGCGGTGAGAGTGGTGATACTGGGAGGGTGAAGGGAAGGTGGAGTAGAAAGGGGGAACCAATTGCAGGGATCTATATATAACCTCCTCCCGGGGATACGGACAACAGGGAAGTGGGTGAAGGGACACGTCGGACAGCATATGATATGACAAAATATTGATAATTTGTAAATTATTAAGCATTCACAAGGAAGGGGGTGTGGGGAGGGCGGAAAAATATGAGGAGCTGATACCAAGGGCCTAAGTAGAAGTAGGATGTTTTGAGAATTATGATGGGAACAAATGTACAAATGTAGTCTGTAATAATAGATCCATGCATTGATCATGATAAGAGTTGTATGAACCCCCAATAAAATGATTTTTAAAAATATTCACATATCAGACTTAACTATAGTTAAGTCACTTCTAAAAAGAGTTGTATATGCATCATCACAATCAGCTCTAAGGCTTCCCCCACCCACCCACCACCAAGGTTGTGATCTGTACTGAAGCCGACTACCACTTTTGTCGAGACACTCATTGGTTTGAACCCCTGAACTTGACGTTATTAGCAGAGAGTGTAACCACTGCACCGGCAAGGCTCTTTGAATGGTTAATAAACTCATGGTCATTAAGTCCATTCTGACTCATGGTGACCCTATCAGCAGGGTAGGCAGGACTGTCCCTGTGAGTTCCTGAGACTGTCACTCTTCACAGGAGTAGAACGAACTCCTTGTCGGGTCACCGCTGGGCCACCAGGGCTCCTATGTGGTTAAGAAGCACATGATGGGGGGAGGGCGGGGGGGAGAGCCTTAGGAGTCCAGGAAGAAAAAGAATACTTGGAAACTGAATGTGGTAGCAATCACAAAATACTGCTCAACCTGATTGAACTATAGAATGATCTATGCATCAACTTCCAATTAATAATTTTTTTTTAAAGAAGCACATGAGAAGATGCTCAATGCGACCCTATAGGCATCCATTCAGTCATGACGCGCAGAGACCCTGGAGAATAGAATAGGGTGGCCCTAGAAGCTTTCAAAAGCTGTGATCTTTTTAAAATTCATTTTACTGGGGATTCATACAACTCTTTTCACAATCGATTGCGTCAAGCACATTTGTACATCTGTTGCCATCCTCATTCTCAAAACATTTGCTTTCTACTTGAGCCCTCGGTATCAGCTCCTCATTTCCCCTCTCCCCCACCCTCTCTCCCTCATAAACCCTTGATAATTTATAAAGCATTATTGTGTTGTCATGCCTTACACTGTCTAATGTCTCCCTTCACCCACTTTTCCGTTGTCCGTCCCTCATAGAGGGGGTTAGATGCAGATCCTTGTGATCGGTTTCCGCTTTCTCCCCCCACCTTCCCCTTCTTCTCCTGGTACGGCTACTCTCATTACTAGTCCTAAGGGCTCTATCTGTCCTGGATAACCTGTGTTTCCAGCTCTAATCTGTACCAGTGCACACCCTCTGGTCTAGCTGGATTTCTAAGGTAGAATTGGAAGCATGATAGTGGAGGGAGAGGACGCATTAAAGAACTAGAGGAAAGTTTTATGTTTCATTGATGCATTAAAGAACTAGAGGAAAGTTTTATGTTTCATTGATTTCATTTATGTTTCATTGATTCCTGCACCCCGAATGACTTGTCTCCTGCCTGCAAACCTTCTGTAAGGGGATGTCCAGTTGCCTACTGATGGACTTTGGATCTCCACTCCATACTTTGTTGCTTCTCAGCTAGATAGCCACTTGTTTACCTTCAAGCCTTTAAGATCCAGAAGCTATATTTTTTGATAGCCGGGCACTATCAACTTTCTCCAGCACATTTGCTTATGCACCCGCTTTGTCTTCAGCGATCATGTCGTAAAGGTGAGCACCATGGAATGTCAGTTTATAGAACAAAGTGTTCTTGCATTGAGGGAGTACTTGAGTAGAGACCCAACGTCCATCGGCTGCCTTAATACTAAACCAATAAATATATGCACATAGATCTAGTTTCCTGTCATCATGTATGAATGTATTTACACATGTACATGCCGGTATTTAGACCTCTATAAATGCCCAAGGCTGTCATCGTTACTGAAGCAGAGTGCCACAACTTCCTTTCTTAGAGTGGCTTATGGGTTTGAACTACTCACCTAGTGGTTGCTTACCTACTATGTGAACAGATTCCTTAACTCCTTCTCAGCAGGACTTTATTGCTATTTACATTAACAATAGTAACAGGTAACACTAAGCACATGCTACATTCTGGCCATTTTTCTACAAGGGTTTCACATATTGTTATTGTCAGGTGCTGTTGAGTCAGTCCCTGTTCACAGCGACCCTGTGACAAACAAATTGTGTCACCCTCGCGATTGTGCCCATTGACGCTACTGCTGTATTGGTCCATCTTGTCAAAGCTCTTCCTCTTTTTCGCTGTCCCGCCACTTTACCAAGCATGACGTCCTTCAAAGACTGGTCTCTCCTGACAGCATGTCCCCAGTACTTGAGATGATGGCTCAGTGCTCTTGCCTCAAAGGAGCCTTCTGGCCTTCTTCCAAGACAAGTGTGTTTGTTCTTTAGAAGTCTAAGGCCAACATCTTTGTCAACATCTTAACGCAAATCCATCGATTCTTCTGCCGTCTTCCTTTTTCAATGTCCAGCTTTCACGTGCCTCTGGGGCGATTGAAAATACCACGGATGGGTCAGGCACCTCTCGTCCCCAAAGTAGCAGTCTTGCTTTTCAACCCTTTACAGAGGTCTTGTGCAGCAGATCTGCTCAATGAAATGCATTGTTGGGGGCTGAGCCCCGGTGGCGTCGTGGTTGTGCGCGGGACTGCGGCCCACTGGGACGGAGGTTCAATTCCAGCAGTGGGGCTGGGCCTCCTACTCCCACCACTGGAGAGCAGTGATGCCGCCCCCCCCCAAAAAAAAAAAAAAGAAGAAGAAATGATCTCTTGGCTACTTGCATGAGCAGTGATTATAGAACCAAGCAAGGCGAAACCCTTGGCAACTGCAGTCTCTCCTCCATTGCCCTGGATGCTGTCTGCTGATGACGTGGTGAGGATTCGGGTCTTCTTCACCTTGACCTGCAATCCCTACTGAAGGCTGCAGGTCCTGCTTCTCTTCAGCAGAGGCTTCCAGGCCTCCTCACTTTCAGCAAGCACGGGGGTGTCACAGGCCTATTGCGGGTTGATCAGCCTTCCTTCAATGCTGACGGCGCAGTCAGGTTATGAGCGTCTTCCAACCCGAGGCGCTCATCTGGCACTATCTCCGATGACCTTCTACTGCTTTTCATGACGTATTCAGTATCTGACCATGTCTCCTGTTACTCCACAAGGTTTTCAGTGGCTGATTCCTTAGAAGTGGACATTCCTGCTTTGTGGTCTGTTCTTAGTCTGGAAGTTTTTTCACTTGGAAACCTATTCACTTGGGCTAACCCTGCTGGTATTTGAAATCCTGGTAACAAATCCTGGTGACTAAGGTTCCGGCAACAGGGCCACACACAAGCCACCAGAGTATGACAAACTAACAGAAAGGGCATGATTGCACATGTTCAATCACTTAATTGTCAAAACGAGCTCTAGGGGGGAAATGTATCTTTCTCTGAAGTGAGGAAACTGAGGTCCAGGGAGTTTAACCAACTTTTCTTCAGATTTGTACAGCTAGTAACTGGTGGAACCAGAATCCATACAGGCAAAGCTAGCTGTAGAATTCTTGCTGTTAATCTCTAGACAATTGGACACCCTGGGTGCTGAGAGTGCATCCGAGAGCCAACCATTTGTAATCCTGGCAAAAATCTTTTTTTCTTTTTTGGGGGGGATGGGTGGGGTGGGTGGGGAGCATGGTCTATGGTCCGGTAGTGGGAGTAGGAGGCCCAGCCCCACTGCTGGAATCGAACCTCCATCCCAGTGGGCCG
Source organism: Nesogale talazaci (assembly GCA_004026705.1). Classification (NCBI taxonomy): domain Eukaryota; kingdom Metazoa; phylum Chordata; class Mammalia; order Afrosoricida; family Tenrecidae; genus Nesogale; species Nesogale talazaci. The sequence goes on along the minus strand of PVJH01038235.1, from coordinate 5,872 downwards.
CAGTCCCGCGCACAACCATGACGCCACCGAGGCTCAGCCCCAAGAATCTTTTTTCTTTGAAAGATCAAGACTATCTGAGCCATTTGTGGTGAGCTAAGAAACAGGCTATTTATCAAAGGGCAAGCTGAGTTTGAAGGTCAGGGAGGTTACCTCGCCATGTGGTCTATTTCTCTGCAGCAGCTTTTTCTATGAGCTAACACAAGAGGGCTTCAAAGAGCATTCCATTATCTTTTCATTTCACTTTTCCATGAACTTTCTGAAGCGGAAGAATGGAATTAAAAGACAAGCATTTAAAACTTAAGCTTCTTTCTCAACATCCAGTTCCATGAAGGTTAGGGCACTTTGGTTAAGTGATAAGACCAGCTCACTTCGTCCCTAAGGAAGTGAGTGAGGGTCCCGGGAATTTAATCACGTCAACACAGTCCTTTTTACATTGTGACCTGAAGGAAAATGAGTGTGCTTTAAGGGTTTTTTTTTTTTTTAATTAGAAAGCAAAAAGAAGACAGAAGGGGTCAAATCAAGATAGTAAGGTAGAGACACCTAGTGATTATCCATCCAACATTTTGCCCTTGCTTGATGAGGGGCACGAGCAGGGAAACGGTCATAGGAGAGAAGGACTTTGGGGAAGCTTTGTCATGTTTTTCTGCCAGCGTTTTCTTGTCAGGGGCTTTGCTCCCGCCTGGCGCCTTTTGCTTTGGGCGGAGCCCTTCCACCAATCCGTCGCCATTGCTGGGATAGTGCTTTTGTCTTCAGGATGGTGCTGGCAAAGCCCTGCTTTACCTCCTGTTACAGTGCTTTGTAGAAATGTTTCAGTGTCTTGATCCCGCTTGCTTAAAATTCCCACCAAGAGCTCCGCCTTGCCCCATGGTGCGCGAGTGATCCAGGGTCCTCTCTATCAGAAAGTCCAACTTTAATTTTTCAGTCAGGATTGTGTAAGCAGAAGCAACGGAGACGTGGAGGGTGTCGGCTGTTCTCTCTCTCACTGTGATCGCTGGTCCCGTTAAGGAGGGCACGGACAAGATTGACGTGTTTGTTCACAAACCGAAGTGGACGTGCTGCCGCTGCTGGTTTCCTCTTCAACAGTGTCTCAGTCTTTGTTAGAAACAAATGACCCACATGTAAACCGCTGCTAACTTCGGGGCACTGTCTCTATGAACTTTGTAGAACGCGTCAATGATTTCACCACCCTTCTACCCACGTTTCCCTAGAAACTGTATATCTGGTCTTCCATTTTGGTAACATGCATATTACTCTGACAGGGGCTCTTTTCAAACTGATGTCTGATTCTCCTTGGTGCCTCAAATGCGATTCTGCTCAGACAGGATCAAGTTACTAGATCAAGAGAGTAACAAGTTTGTTCAGGACACCTAACTCGATAGAAAGAAAACCCCAATCCGCACCCCTGGACCGGTCAGCAACATTGTGATGCAGGCTGAAAAGTTGGCAGCTGTCACGGATTTTGCCTTCCTGGGATCCACAAAGCAACGTTCATGGGAGCCAAGAGACCCCACAATGCAGCTCACGGGGCCCTCTGCTGCACAAGACCCCTGTAAAGCACTGAAAAGCCAGGCTGGCCCCTTGAGGACGAAAGTGTGCCTGACCCACGCCATTCGATCGCCTCGTAGGCGGGTGAAGATGTAATGCCCGATAAGGAAGACCGAAGAAGAGTGGGTGCATTTGAATTCTGGTGCTGAAGAAAAACGTTGGGACTATGGTGGCCAAAGAGCAAAGGGAGGTGGGCTGGCAGAGGGACAGACAGAGCGCTCCTGGGAAGCGACGGTGAGACTTCGTGTCACGTGCTCTGCTCATGGTGCCAGGAGAGGCCAGCCTCTGGAGAAGGACAGCGTGTGGGGAGGGTGGCGGGGCCGTAAAGGAGGCGCAGGACCGCACGGAGGATGGGCTCCAGGACAGGAACGCTAGTGAGGACAGTGCAAGACCAGGCACTGCTGCGTTCTGCCGCGCAGAGGGCACGAGGGGTCAGAACTGATAGTGCCACCTAGGAATGACAACCTCGAGTCGATTTTGGTCTCAACAAATTTTGAAATCCATGTGTGGTTTCTTCAGAAGAGGCATTTTCCAGGAACTTAATGAAGACTCCGTGTGCGTGTGTGTGTGTGTGTGTGTGTTTGTATCTATATATAAACACACATATAATCAACCACCATCACCTACTGTCACCAAGGCAGTCTGACTTAGATCTGAACCTCCGTGAGGTTCCCCAAACCCTCAGTCTCGGTGAGAACAAACAGCCTTAGCTCGGCTGGTACGTTTGACCTTGAGGGGAGCAGCCCAAGACCAAGCCACCAGGCCTCTTCAACTCGCTTTTTCTGCCGGAGTCGTATTTTGAAAACGACATGTCCATGTCAGGACCTACAGAACTGTTCCAGTCCGGTGGCCACCAAGCCAACTCCAGTGGGTGGAGGGGCTGTGCGTGGCAGCGTGGAAGGCTGCGAGGCTGGAACCCATGGGTGTTTCCGCAGCAGATCCTCAGGTCTTTGTTCTGAGCTGCCCCTGGGTGGGCTCAAACCTTCCACCTTCATCCTGGCAGCTCAGCTCCTGAACCAAGACTGAGCACGACCCAAGACTCCTCTAGAACCACCCAAAATTGTACCCGCTGGTTTGTGTGGCATACCGTGGCTATTCCTTCCTCTAGGAAGCCTTCCTCTGGCTGTAATTTAAGGAGCCCTGATGGCCTGGTGGATTACAAGTGGGGCGGCTAGCCCCAAAATCAGCAGTTTGAACTCACCGGCCAGAGGGAGGGAGAAGGATGAGTCTTTCTGCTGCTGTGAAGTGTTAGAGCCTTGGAAACCCAAAGGGGGACTTTGACTGTGTCCTACAGGATCTCTCTGAGGCAGAATCGACGTGATGACAGCCAGCCTGCTTGTTTTAATTAGCTTCTGATTTTTCTCTAGAACACAGACTATTGCGATGAACGTTCTGCTCACATGGCTGCACACATGTCTATGGTCTTCAGGTAAATTGGTAACAGACTTTCACTTAAAATGCTGCTAAGAGTTGCTAACTTGCTTTCTAAGAATTTCCCAGCGTCTTGCCAATAGAATTCAGGAATGCTCTCTTCCCCACACAGTTTCAACTCTGAATGTCATCTTCAGGTTTTTTTGGTTTTGCTTTGTTTTGGTTTGGTTTTTCGGGCATCACTGCCTTCTGGTGGTGGGAGTAGGAGGCCCAGCCTTTGCTCCTGTGGAACTGGAATTGAACCTTCATCCCAGTGGGCCACAGTCCTGCCCACAACCACTACGCCAGCAGGGCTCAGCCCAAGGCATCTTCAGTTTTAAAGATTGCATCTGATTGTTCTAGCAAACACATCTCTAAATGCAAGAGAAGTTGTAAGCCAGCGGGGGAGCAAAGGTGGAGGGAGGAGTGAGAACAGGGAGGGTTCAGCACAGACCCTTTCCCAGGTGTCCTCCAGATTCCACATAGAACTGAAGACAAGGGGCTGAGCCCCGGTGGCGTAGTGGTTGTGCGCGGGACTGCGGCCCACTAGGACGGAGGTTCAATTCCAGCAGTGGGGTTGGGCCTCCTACTCCCACCACCGAGAGCAGTGATGTCCCCCCCCCCCAAAAAAAAAAAAAAGAACTGAAGACAAGTCTTCCAGTTTTCAGTTCTCACTCGAGTTCTTTCCATCGTCTTCCTGGGATACTTGGAGCTGGATCCCCTACTTTCCTCCCAGGTAACATTGGGCCCCAAGGTGAGAAAGACGAGGCCCCAGGCTTCTCAAGAAAAGAGTGGATTTGTTTCTGCCTGCCCAGAGCCTTGGTTGGGAAGCTGTGACTCAGACACATGACTCCAGGGTCTGCATGCTAGGCCCAACCTCAAATGTAAGAGCTTTTATTTTCCTTTGGATATTTTATTTGCTGTATTCTAACATGTCCAAAACGGAAACTTTATGAGGAATTCTGATGGCTTAATTTAGGCCATTAACCAAGAACTGATGCAACTCTTTGTTCCCAGGGCTCTAAACAGAGAGGGTGGAAGCCAAGCAGGCCTCTGGCAGGTGGAGGTGATGCATAAAAGTGAGTTTACGATTCTGGCTCAGCATTTCTGGAGCCAGGGTTGGAAGAGGACAAAGACTGGCGGGGTGGGTGGAAGCAAAGCGTCTCTGTCACCAAGGTTGGCTGTGAACACTTCCAGCCTGGAGGGTCAGCTTCCAAGCCCACGTCATCTTTTCTCTTTGTGTGTTATATATGCAACAAGATAGAAACTTCTGTTCTAGACAAGCCCTCCTATCATTAATCAACTCAAGGTACCTATCTCTCATTTATCAACTCGTCATCGAGATACATGAACCCTCTTTAGTTCCTGCTTCACAGAACAAACTGTAAAACACAACTGGAAGAGACAGCAGGGGAGGTGTGAACACTGGCTGAATACCAAATGGTGGTAAATGATTGTCATGAAGATACTTAGGCAGGGGCTGAGCCCTGGTAGCCTAGTGGTTGTGTGCGGGACTGCGGCCCACAGGGTTGACAGTTCAAATCCAGCAGCAGCTCTCCAGGAGCAAGGGTGGGCCTCCTACTCCCACCAGGGCAGTGATGCCACGGAAAAGAAAAAAAAAGAGACTTAGGTGGGTTCTGTTGAGGCTTAGATTCCAAGACATCGAAGAATAGGAAGAATACCCAAGTTCAAACCCAAACTCACTGAGGCACAGTAGCAGGGTAGGGCAGGGTAGAACTGCCCTGTGGGATTCCATGACTTTCCATCTGTACAGCCTAATCTTTCTCTCTTGGAGCAGCCCTTGGCCTCCAACGGCTGACCTGAGGGTTAGCAGTTCGGAGTGAAGCTCACCTGAGCTCCTCAGGAGCAACAGTGGGCACGCTTTGTGCTGAAAAGGGCCTTGGCCCCTGGCAGCCCATTTGCTGCAGGAACTGTGCCTGCTACATGGCCAAAGACAAAGCCAAGAAGACGCTGGTCATGGGAAAGGTGGTCGAGACCATGTATGTCTGGGGCATTTCCTCAGCGAGTGTCTCGGAGGGATGCCTGCTTCCCCATCAGCGTGCGACGCTCCCTCACTGTGGGGGGGGGTGTTCTTCACAGCGAGACGGTCAGGGAGCCTTCAGGCCACCACGGGCTGGCCCACGCATATCTCCACCAAGTCAGGCGAGAGCTTGAGTCCTTGAGGCCCCAAGCAAAACTCACCGGAGAGCACATATGATGGGGATGAGGCCTACAAGACAGCCCTGGGGGCATAGCAGCTAGGCGTTGGCCTGTTAACAGGAAGGTCAGCAGATCAAAACCACCCGCCAACTCCGTGGGAGAATAATGGGGCCTTTCTACTCCCGTAAAGCGCTGCCATCTTGGAAACGCACGGGAACAGTTTAGCCACCCTGTGCTGGAGGCTTGCTGTCACACAGCACCGACTCAATGGCAGTGAGTTTGGTTTGATCCTTTGATAGCGTGTTAACGGTGTCTGTACCCGACCGGTGGGGGTTCCAGTGTGTTCGTCTTTCCCCAGCCCCACCCCCAGCATCATTGTAGAAAAGATATTTAGAATGAAACAATAATGATTTGGTTGGTTGTCTGAAATTCTTTGTTTGTTTGTTTGTTTGTTTGTTTTTGGCATCACTGCTCTCCGGTGAATGATTTGGTTGGGTGTATTATTACTATTGTGGTTGTGGGGGGTTTTTTCTTCCAAGAATCCTTATCCTGAATAGCTGCAAACAGGGAGTTGCCTCAAAAGATCCTAGTTGATGGAAGGGTAGAGTTGGAACCAGATTGGTCATGAGCTATATTTTGGGAGAGGGTGAGGTGATATACCTGGAGTTCATTATGTTTTCTCTCTACTTTTGCTTGTTTTGAGGTTTTCCACTGAGAGAGAGAGAGAGAGAGATCAATCTCATTCTGTTTTCGTCTT
>PVJH01038234.1:0-17282 GCA_004026705.1 Nesogale talazaci | reverse complement strand
CAATCTGGAGGAGAAAACAATGGGACCGAAGGTTTGGGGCAGGGGGCATGGGTGAGGGGGAGACAGGGGAGAAGAAGGGGCTATTAACAAATCCAGGGACAAGGGAACAACAATTGATCTAAAATTGATGGTGAGGAGTGAGTAGGCAGCCTGGGAGGTCTTGATTAAGGGCAATGTAACCGAGAGAAATTACTGAAACTCAAAGGAAGGCTGAACATGATAGTGAGGCAAGAGGAAAGTAAAAGAAAATAGAGGAAAGAACTAGGCAGCAAAAGATATTTCTATAGGTCTAATACAGGCATCTACATATGTAAATATACTTATATATGACTATGGGGAAATAGATCTATGGACACAAAGTTACAGGTTTAGTATTAAGGTTGCAGATGGACATTAGACCTTGACTCAAGTACTACCTCAATGCAAAAATATTTTATTCTATTAACCTGGCATTCCATGATGCTCACTTTCCTGAAATAATCGCTGACGACAAAGCGGGTACATAAGCAAATGTGGTGAAGAAAGCTAATGGTGCCGACTATCAAAAGATACAGCACCTGCGGTCTTAAAGGCTTGAAAATAAACAAGTGGCCATCTAGCTGAGAAGCAAAAAACCTACATGGAAGAAGCATACCAGCCTGTGTGATTATGTGGTGTCGATAGGATCAGGTAGAGGCACCAAAGGCCCAGAATAAAAAAAAAATCCTATCAATGTGAATGAGGGGGAGGGCGAAGTGGAGACCCAAAGCCCATGTGTTGACAATTGAACAACCCCTTACAGAAGGATCTTGGGGAGGAGATGAGCCAATCAGGGTACAGTATAGCACCGTTGAAACACACAACTTTCTTCAGTTCTTTAATGTTTCTCCCACCCCCACTATCATGACCCCAATTCTACCTTACATATTTGACTAGACCAGAGCGTGTACATGGGTACAGATAAGAGGGGGAAACACAGGTCATCCAGGCCAGATAAACCCCTCGGGACCAATATTGTGGGCAGCCATACTAGGAGGGGAAAGGGAAGGCGGAGGAAGAAAGGGGGAGCTGATCACAACAATCTACCTATAACCCCCCTCTCAGGGGAAACAGGCAACAGAAAAGTGGATAAAGGGAGAGAGTCTATAAGACATGAAAAATAATAATTTATAAATTATTAGGGGTTCATGAGGGAGAAAGTGGGGGAGAAAGGTGAAAAATGAGAAGCTGATAACAAGGGCTCATGTAGAAAGAAAATGTTTTCAAAATGATGGCAACAAATGTACAAATAAGCTTGACACAATGGATGGATGGATGGATTGTGATGAGTGCTATGAGACTCCCCCAAAGATGATTAAAAATAAATAAAAGCTATGAAAACAAAAGAAAACAGAGAGCATACACTTGACTATGCAGATGGGACCAATGTAGTCAAAAGGGTCCTTAAAAGTGGAAGAAGGGCTGAGCCCCAGTGGCATAGTGATTGTCTGCGGGACTGCAGCTCACTGGGTTGGAGGTTCAAATCCAGCAACAAGGCTGGGCCTCCTACTCCCACCACAGAGGGCAGTGATGTCCAAAAAAAAGTGGAAGAAGTCAGAGTGATGAAGTGTGAGGAGGAATTTGACCTACGTTTGCCGGCTTTGAAGACAGAGGATGGGGGACAAAGAGTCACAGAAGGGGCGTGATCTAGATGGATGAGACAACGTGGCAGATTCTCCTAAAAACTCCAGGAAGGAACGCAGCCTGATGACAAGTTGGTCTAGGCCAGAAAGTGTGAGCTATGGCGGTTTCTGATCTCCAGAACTGTGAAATGATAAATGTGTGTTGTCAGAAGCTCCTAAGTTTGTGGTCATTGTTATAGCAGCGATTGAAAATGAATACCAGAATGTATTTAACCGCATTGATCTCCGCAATAATTAGAACTCTTCGCTGTGATTCAGGCCATTTAAAATATCTAAGTCTCGAGTGATGATGGCAACAAATGTGCAAATGTGGTCTGCATACAATTGATGTATGTATGGATCGTGGTAAGAGTTGTATGAGCCCCCAATAAAGGGACTTTAATAAAAAATTTAAAAAGCAATAAAATAAAATATCTAAGGCTGCAGGTGAGAAATCAAGCACTCTCCCCCGCCTGTATGGAGGTATAAAGTGGTACAGACAAACCACTATCAGAAAAGAGCTGAGAAACCAATCTCCTCCTTCACAAAGCTGCAGGTGTTAGGGCGGTGGGTGTGTTCCCACCTCCCTGCATGCACTGGCTCCCTTGGGATGCGTCTGGCTGCTGAGAATCAGACCATGATGGGGAGAGGCTCTTGCAAGGCCGAGGAGAGGCGCCATCAAGGACAACTCTCCACGTCCAAAAGTCTTTCTCTTGCTCGTCCATTCAGTTTTGCGCTAATGATCTGAGGTGGTTTCCAAAGGAGAGGCTGTCACTCAGCAAGGAATCAGGATCCCGTTGAGACGGAAGTCAAGGTAGCATATAGGTGAGATGCTAGATTTACTAAAAAGATCTTTCGGGGGCAAAATAATGACAGCTAGATTAAAAGTGTCTGAAATGCACAAAAGTCTAAGAAAGTAGGAAAGCAGCTCACAAAATTGCACAAGCAGTCATTTAATCAGTGCAGCACTGGAGAGAACCAGAGACGACTCACGTTTGTTCAAAGGTCCATTTAGTGGTGAGGCGTGATTGTGTAATAACATCTGGGCTTATGTCTGATCAGAGTAATTTTCACAGAGAATATGAATATTAGAAGACTCAGCCAAGACGGCCAGACAACCACACAACGGTCAGTTCAACTCCTCATTTTAAAGACTATGAAGTAAGGGGTGCATTGTTATATTTGTGTACACTCACTCTGAAGGCCAAGTCATTATGTGAAATCAGCATGACACCTGGAGCCTTAGAACTGCTGTGTCCCTGGCACGGCTGTGCTCTGGGCCTTAAGGCCCTGTCCTCAGAACGGATGCTTGATTGGTTCTAAAACCCAGTGGTTTGGCCAGAGGTACAGTTTGGTGGCTCTGGAGTGGGGGCAAGAGGCAAGCTGGGGGTCAAGATGCTCAATGGGGGAAACGGCCCATGCTGTGACACCCCCACACACTCCCTCCACAGCCCCAGGCATTTGTCGCTGCCCCACAGGCTGGGAAGGACGTTACAGAAATAAACAATATGCTGCGTGTCATGGAGGGGCTGGAACCCATGGCCAAAAGCCCAGAGACTAACAGCTGCTCAGAATAGTTCAGCAGTCTGGTCTACAGAAGTGGAGGGGCGGCCAGCTTCTGCTGCAACCCCCAGGCTCCAAATGTTCCCTTCCTCCTCCTTCCAGGATACTGGAGCAGAGGTGAGCAGCAGCTGGAGCCTTCTCCACTCTGGGCCCCTTAGTGGCCTCTTTTGCTCGATGTGCTACAGAGGTAGCTCTGGCGGTAGGGATGGGAGCAGCGCCCCCACCCCACAGAGGCCTTTTGAAGGGCTGGCTGGCTACTTCAGCTTCCAACAAAGGTGACTCTGTGGGCTGGGAGGTGCCCATGAGGATGAACCTCAGCTTCCCAGGTTGACAGAGAAAACAAAGATTTCTTTACTGAGGTCCTAGTTGTAAAATGTGGGGAAAACTAGAGAGTTGGGAAGTGGGGACTGGATGTAAAACACGCTGAAGTACAACTATATCCATGAGAATGCTAGAAGTCTTTTAGATTGTGGGTGTGAAAATAGAAGGCTATGATACTGTTTATGTGTAATTAAAAAAAAAGTCCTGCCAGTTTTACAATGATTTGTTTAATCCATATAATACAGTGTTACATAAATATTGGAGTAAATACGGACACCAAAAAATTATTCTCTGGGCTGAGCCCCGGTGGCGTAGTGGTTGTGTGCGGGACTGCGGCCCACTGGGACAGAGGTACAATTCCAGCAGTGGGGCTGGGCCTCCCACTCCCACCACCGGAGAGCAGTGATGCCCCAACAAAACAAAACAAACAAATAAACAAACAAACAAAAAAAATTATTCTCTGATATTCTTTTCCAAGGCAAAGCAATCAACATTATGTGCTATTAAAGACAGAATACTAGGGCTGAGTCCCAGTGGTACAGTGGTTGAGTATGGGACTGCGGCCCGTGGGCTTGGCGGTTCAAATCCAGAAGCAGCTCTAATGAGAATTTAAATTCACCTTTTTGGACAACATTAATTTTTTTCAGATGACATACATTCTTTGTTATAATTTATCATTTATGATATTATCTTATATCCCTTAATGTTATTTGTTTTATATTACACAAACAGTATATGTAATAAAAATATCTTTATATAGAAGAAAAAGAGTACTTGACAGCCAAACAGCAAAAAACAAAATACCAATGATATATTCCCTTTAGAGAGATTTCTTGGGTCATGATGCCAAAGAAAGTATTCCTGACAACGCCACAAGTGAAGTCAGTGTTACCACGGGCGGGGCTGGGATAGGACATTATATTACACACCTATTTTTGTTAGGTAGCAGAATAGGGACCAGGGTGTCTACTGAGCATGCTCCATGTTCAGGCCCTTGAACCAGGAAGGTGGTACATCTGGGCGTGCCCAAACAAGGCCAGATGGGTTTAATTGAGCCAATGGTATTAACCAGTACCTATGACCATGCCTCACAGGCAGGAACCTGGAGACCACCACCCTCTTCTTTCCAGCTGCTCCTTGGCCTGTCTCTCTGTCGTCTCTCTGTCTTTCCCCACCCCCACCCCACAGGCGCCGTGGACTGGTGTGCAGTTCTGTGAAGGGACCTGCGTTCAATTAACTGTAAAGCCTGAAACTTCTTCCATCCTTTATAAAAACCTCTTGGATAACAAGCCAGGCTTTGGAGTGAATTTCTTTCTTGTGCGCAGGCAAGAAGGGGAGAAATCGAACATTTTTACCCTTTATGCTTGGACACTAATCAAAACGGATTATTTCACAGGATTTCAAAATGAGTGTCTGGGGTTTGTAGTGCTAGCACATTTGTGAACGGGTGAAACGCTGAGGTTTAAAGAAAGTGAAGTGGGGAGGAAAACAAGGCAGACATTTCTCTTCACAATTGGTGGTTAGAATGGGAATGAAACCTCAAACATTTCCTCCACAGTCAGGCAGACCTTCCATTTGAAAGAGATCAAGAATGACAAACCCAAGCAAAAAAGGTGGTTGAGAGTTTGGGCCAACGGAAATGTGCTGCGGATCCAATGAGAATCTTGATAACAGTGGGCCAACTAATGGGTTGATAGGCAAAAAACATTCCAAGAGATTCCTAAATCCAATTATCCAGAATAGAAACTCCAACTCAATTTATACATGTATGGGGTAAGGGAGGAAGCGGTGTTCAAAAAGTTTATGAAAACGGTCATTAAAAAGATAACGGATTTTTCCATGACGTTTCTGAAGCCCACTTATACAACTCAGTAACATTAGTTATATTCACGTTGCCAACCACTCTTTAGATCCTTTTCCCATAACATGAACGCAATGCAAAATGTCTTTTCCCCTCCTCCTCTGCTTGATAACCACAACCAACCTTTGGTTTCTCTAGATTGGCTTATTTAATAAAAGAGAGATCATACAGCATTTGTCCTGCGGTGACTGGCATATTTCACATCGCAGCATGACCTCAAGATTTATCTGTCTTGTGACAGGTGGCAGGACTTCAATTCTCTTTGTGGCTTAGTAGTCTTGCATCATGCAATATACTGCATTTTGCTCATTTTTGCAGCTGTTGAGGTACTTTCTTAGGGTGCATCAAATCCCATTTCCTTGTAAATTTCCTTCTCATATTGTTTTTGCAATTTTGCTCTACTGTGGCCAAAGAATGTACTTTGTGTGACTTCAAGCCCTTCACACTTGTTAAGGCTCGTTCTATTGTCTAACACTATCCACTCTGGAGAAAACGCCAGGTCCATTTGAAAAGGATGTATATTCTGTTGTTGGGTAGAATGTTGTAATATGTGGGCCATCCCTGGGTTGTGAATATTCTACTTAAGGACCTCTCTGAGCAGGGAGCTTCAATCTTTGAATCCTTGATTTAATGTTATGTAAATCTGCCTCACTTTAAAATGCCTGAATCACCCCTTACCTGCAACAATGCCTTCATCACAGTCATCTTCACTTGCTGTAGCTTTTAAATCACTGGAAAGAAGTTTGAGCTTTTCTTGCACTAACAAACCCACTGCCATAGAGTTGCTTCTGACTCAGAGTGATCCTATACAGATTTTTTAAGATTGACAATCTTCAAGGAAGCAGAAAGCCTCATCTTTCTCCCACTGAGGGGAAGGTAGGTTTGAACCACAGACCTTGCAGTTAGTAGCCCAAAGTAAGGCTAAGTGAGAATTGTATGCAGCTGCTGTGATGTACAGATTTTTAAAAACCAAGACTAGCTCTCTGTGGTAGTTACATAATCTGGTGTCAATTTGAGACTACTAAGAATGAAGGGGTGGTGCTAACCTTGATGACCTCATTCGGAGGCATTGTGAGATAAATAGCTCACTAGAGACCAGCCCCACACCCTCTGCTTGGTCTTCTTACTGACAAGTCACAGGGGACTATGTTGATGGAGCCAGAGCCCTGGAGCTGAAGGAGCCACATGGAGACCCTCACCAGTATTGAGATGCTTCCACCAGCACTGGATCCCTAAGACTTCCCACCCACTGGCCTGTGATCTTGCACTGCATGTGCTGCATGAGTCTGAAGAGTAATTTAAAGACCGGTATCAGATATATGAGACACTATTGGATCTATGGACTTGATCTGGGCTGGGATGTTTTCTTAGTATACAATTACTCTTTGGTATAAAGTTCTTTCTTATACACAGGAGTACTATGAATTTGCTTCTCTAGTCAGCCCAGACTAACACAATCTCATTCATAATTTTGGGCTTCCTTGTATGTTAGGTCTAGTGAGTTTATAGTGTTGTCCAAATCTTCTATTTCCTTATTTCCTTTTGCTTAGTTGTTCTAGTCGTTACTGAAAGTAGTTTCCATCTGTTACTGTTGAATTGTCTATTTCTCCCTTCAAGTCTCTGAGTTCATAAAAAGCAGGGATTGATAAGACCCCCCATGCCTAACACTTTCATGATGCTATTCAGCTTCATATCCCCCCACTCCTCCATTGAGTATATTTCCTCACATTTCTGGGTTCTGTGAATCACTGCAGCATCCCACGGAAGCTCAAGAAAGTCTGAGAAAATGTCACATGGGGTGGTGGGTGCTGTTCAATCCAAAAATCCAAAAGGCAGGGAGGGGGTAAGCAGATGCTGGGTCCCGAAGCCACGTCTCATTCCTTGCTCTTGCCAGTGATGGGCTCACACTCTCTGTTCCTCAGAAGGCTCATTTTATACACAGTAGGATGGCACTGCAGGGAGTCCTGTTCACCATTACTCACAGGTGAATTCTATCTTCCCCCACCATCTTTCCAGACACAGGCAGGGAAAAGTTGTTTGGTCAAAGTTATATCATCAACAATGCAATCAAATATAACACTTCTTTAATGATACCCAAATATAAAAATCTATTTGCTACTCCTGAACTGTATCTTATTTATGCACATATGAGCTGGGGCTTCTAACAGGATGTTTCTAGTTGGCATTGGCCTTTTGCTAATCTTAATTAGCCAGACTTTTTCCCAGCTCACTCCAGAAGCAGCTTTTCTCCTCTCAGCTACAGCACATCATTCTTTATAGCTATTACAGGTTACAGTAACCAAGATCGCCATTAACCAGATTGTCGCCCAATTCCCACCCTCTGTTTAGATCAGATCTTAATCTCATTCTATTCCTGTTTTCTAGCAGACAGTGTCCTCCAAAATGGGACAATAGCCACAGTGTATGAAGTCTTGAACTATAATATGTTACATTAGAGATTATGACTGGAAGGATTATATTAACTGATTTTAACTCAGTGCCTATTTTGTTGTTAAGTGCATTTTTGGTTATATTTTTTTGATGAACTAATAACACTTTTTTTGGGGGGGGCATCACTGCCTCTGGTGGTCGTGGGCGCTACCCAGTGCCACTCCTGAGAGCCGCCACTGGATTTGAACCGCCAAGCCCACGGGCTGCAGTCTCACACTCAGCCACTTACGTACCGGGGCTCAGCCCACTAATAACACTTTTATAATTATAAAGTCACTTTCTTTTTCTACTAAAATGATAAAATAGCTTTCTTTTTTTCCTTCCTTGTTTAAAGTCTATTTTACCAGGAAGGTAGGCCATACCTCTACCATTTTCCTTCGTTTTCTTTATGTCATGTCATTTTTAATCCTTTATTCTTTTATACTGCTATATTTTGTGTTAAATTTATATTTTCAAGTATCATTTTATTTCTCTTGACATTTATTTTATTGTTTTTTTTTAACCTAGTGTTTAACCAGTAGTTTTTTAACCAGTAGTTAACCTAGTGGTTTCAAGTAATAGCCTGTTAATTTATGACAATTTGATTTGGATTGGTATCAAATTGTATTAAATTAATCTCAAATTTTGTTTCAATGCTATACAAACACTTTGCTTCTATATAATTTCATTATCTCATCCTTGTCTGTGTTTTTGCAATATATATCGCATCTTCATAAGTTGCACTGCCATCCGCATGGATGTTCTGTTATTGATTTATGCAGTTTTCTTTAAAATCAGATGGAGGTGGGGGAGGAATTAGAAACATTATAAGTATACATTTATACTGTATTTTATATTGCCCTCTATAGTGGGAGAAAGATGGAGGTTGTCTCAGAGTTTATAAAGGGTCAGGATAAGTTGGAATCGACCCCACGACCGTTGGTGGGGGATTGTCTCTACTTCTTCATGTGAAATTTAGAATCTCTCTTTCTCAACAGTTTGATCATAATGCACCCATTCTTTGTGAAGAAATGTCCCTTGCTGTGAAGATGGAAGGTGGGTGAAGTGAGACAATGTGGTCTCCTCGTACTATGCAAAGCCTGATGGATACCAATCATAGTCCAGGATGAACATGGTCTAGCATCTTGAAGATTCAGTATTTCCTAAATATCTGGAAAGCAATCCCACATTAGACAAGTGATAGAGACTACAGGAGTATTAGGGAAGACAATGCAAATGTCATTAAAAGCTTAAGAAAGATCTTGAAATGTAAAGAATGCTTACGACTATGGCAACTTGCCTTGGCCAAAGCTCAGAATCCTTGAGGTATGTGCATTTACTCTCCTTACTTAGTAAGGATATATATAAATATATATACATATACATATATATATGGACGGATTTGGCAAGAGATGGTAATCACCTCTGAGCTGATCTTGAGTTTGACATTTCAGTGGATATCAGAAGCCTTGATGGCTTAGTGGGTTATGCACTGGGCTGCTAACTAATTTTAAAAATTATATGTAATATTTTATCTATCTATCTATCTATCTATTTATTTATTTTGGGGCATCACTGCCCTGGTGGGAGTAGGACGCCCAGCCTTGCTCCTGGAGAGCTGCTGCTGGATTTGGACCGCCGACTCTGTGGGCCGCAGTCCCGCACACAACCACTACGCCACTGGGGCTCAGCCCAATATTTGATATATTTTTTTAAAAGATTTGTAGACTCTGATGGCAGCAGGCATGCAAAGATACTTGGCACAATATATGTATGCACAGATTGCGATAAGCGATGTACAAGCCCCCAATAAAATGATTAAAAAAGGAAGATTTACAGACTCTGGAACCTACAGGGCTAGTTCTACTCTGTCCTATGGGTGGTTGTGCATCAGAATCAACTTGATGTCAGTGAGTTGGGTGTTGGAATCATGAGATTGATAAAACGTCCTCGGATCCAATTGTGTCTGTTCTTTTCCATGCTATCCCCCAGACCTCTCGGGAGACCTAAGCTGTTGACTTAAGCTGTAGAGGGAGGCTGTCCTGCTATCAGTAATCCAAATATGAGACTTTATTGTAATTATGCTGTGGAAATCCAAATACACTTACAAAGCCAGGGCAGTGTGATATGCAGCTGTGGGCCTTCTCAGTGCCAGGAATTAAAGTAATAGATCTACCCGGTGGATTGGTCATGGAAAACTTATTCTCTGCAAAACCTGAGGACAAACTCTGAGATTAATGATTTTCAATGCTCACAAGCAGCTGGAGAAGCCATAACAAGACTCCCAGTGTGAAAGCTGCAAGTGCCCAGCTTCGGTTGATGGGCATTCTAAGTAGACACTTCTAAAATGTCAGTAGCCACCATACCAAAAATAATAAGCCCACTGCTATCAAGTCTATTTCTGATTTTCTGAAACCCTGTATAAGGTTGTAAATCTTTATGGGAGAAGACAGCCTCAACTTTTTCTCAGGGAGCACTCAAAAGAATTTCCTTAAAAGAACAACGAAAATGGAAGGTTTAGAGAAACGATCCTACTAACCAATGTTTAGACAAGAAGATGCTTTTCTCCAATTACCGTCTTCCTGATTCTCCTAAAGTATAGAGAGGAAGTTAGAAAATATCTTGGATTATCCATCCTTATTTCGTAAGGTTATATAACTTTGGATGTGTTATTAGGAGAGACCAGACCCCGGAAAAGGACATTTTGCATGGTAACGTGGCGTAGCAGTAAGAAAGAAAAAGGCCCTTAACAAAAATGGATTGACTTACGGCTGTACCAATGGGCTCAACTATAAGGACGATTGTGAGAATGGTGCAGGACTGGATGCTTTTTCATTCTGACGACATCTAACAGTAAGAGCAGCTTGCAGAAAACAAACAAACAAACAAACAAGCAGATCTCAAGAATCGCCTCTATCTCCATATTGCAACAATTAGGTACATATTGTCACTAGGAAACCACTGACGGGAAATTTAAAACATTTCTAAAATGTAAAGTGTGATGAGTTCAGGTCAACAAAATAGTTAAGATTCTAAGATGTGCTCTAATTTTGAAAATAAAGAGAGCAGTAGGTGAGAAAACTCAACTAGCGTCTATATTGTTGTAGCTGTACCTTACCGGATGGTCAATTTCACAGGCTCGGGTGACCCATTGACATTGAACAGGAACTCTTCTTCAAAGTGGCCCAGGATGGACGAACTGAAGGAGATTTGAATAGCTTGGACTCTGCCTGGTTCAATGATGCCTTCTTTGGGACTGAAAACAAAACAGGCCCCCAGAGCTGGAGTTGGAGGCGTGACATTGAAGAGGGCGTCAATGCTGCCTTTGTTGAACAGGATCGTCTGTATCAATAAAAAAGAAGAAGGAAGGAACGGGTAGACAATGAGCCTCTCTTTCCAAGCTCTAAATTGATCTATTTCATAGAATCAGGTGGCGGTAACGCTTGACACTCGGTAACATGGTTTGAAGTTGCAGAAATTATTGTTATTGGGGGCTCTTGAGTGGTTTCTGAAACACTGCCCAGTCTTGTGCCATCCTTACAGCTGTTGCTGCTTTAGCCCATGGTTGCAGGGACGCCTGTCAAGCCAGCTCACCAAGGCTCCACCTCTCTTATGCTGACCAAGCATTCCCAGCAAGGTGTTCTTGTCCAGGGATTAGAACCAGAGGAAAAAAGCTTTAGAGGAAGTATGGTGTCTTGAATATCTGATGATAAGAATCCCAGGCCAGAAACTGATTTTGTGTACTTGCTCTCCTTTTATGCATGGAGTGAGTCAAATGTCATACTCAAGATATAGAGACTGACCATAATCACATCAACTGATGATGAGTTTCACATACCCACCACACCTTGTCTTTGTCACGTTCTCTATGAACTAACTGAAGAAGAGGCATTTCTGTTACACATATGACAAGACTGAGGCTAAATAGAATACTGGAAAAAACCAAAAGCCAACCATACTAAACGAACAAGAACTACCCAAGCCTTTGCTGAAAATGTAGCTTAAAGAACGTGAAAGAGATGCTACGGTGGGTTTCCAAGGACAAGAATTTTCTTTGCTGTGCCACAAAATTTAATTATATTGGATAGATCATTATTTTGGGATACCTAAAGCGAGGAATTATTTTGCTACAGAACAGTTTTATTTCTATATACAAGCGTTCTGTACCCATATTATTGCTCATAATTGGTTGTGTACCAGATTTGGTATGCAGATGTAAAGAACTCACATCGGAGTTCAGGGTCCTGCACAGCTGCCCTCAGCGCACGGCTGCTGCCCCCACCTCCCCATTCTTGTACATGAATTGGCATTTCAGCCAGCCTGTTCTACTCTTGTGCTTCCAAAGTTCTCATCCTGTCCCGTGCCAGGGCTGTCTTTGTACCCGGGTGAGTAATAGAGTCCTGGTGGTGCTGTCAGGTAAGCATTGGCCTGCTAACCACAAGGCCTGTGGTTCAAACTCTGAGGAAGAAAGATGAGGCTGTCTGCTCCTGTAACAATATATGGCCTAGGAAATCTTACGTATGGGGGGGTTACAAGATTACAAGTTGGAATTAACTTGCTGGCAGTAAGTGCATTTTAGGTTTGGCCCTCAACCAAATTGAGGTCCCTGGAGAACAAAGAACACAGGAGACTGCAGAGACACAAGAAAGGTGGCAGGAAAAGCTCTTGAAGTCGAGAGCAGTGAATCTCCAGAGTGGGCCAACTGGGACAGAGGTCAAGGAGAACAGGCTCTGTGAAGACATTGCCATGATGTACTTTCAACCAGAAGTCATCCCTGACTCAAGAGTGGGGAGCAGCTCCAATGGAGTGTGCCTGGGAATGCTTAGAGAGGGGTGAGTGCAGAGGAAACGGTGCAGGATTAGCCCAGGTCCCTCTTTTGAATGAGACCAGGGGTGACAGGTGAGACCGTGGCAGAAAAGCCATGGGAAGGCGGGATACGGGATCCCAAGTGTAAGACAGAACATCAACACGAGAGTTTGTTGCTGTTATCAGAAAAGAGGGGTGAGTAACCAAAAGAATGGGGCCCGATGGAACATGGAGGAGAGTGGGTGCAGGCACTGAGGCCCCATCTTGCGAAGCGGAGAGGAGGAAGGTACAGAATTGCTGGTGGAGGGAGACAGCTACTTCAGCTCAGAGAAGAGCCTGTGTCACCGTAGATACTCATGTCTAGATAACTGCTGCTTGATATTGTATTCACCTTCTTTCTGACCACTGCCTACCTGCCTCTTTCTGTTTCAAGTTCCCTGGGGGTAGAAATCATGTCTTCCATTTCATCCTTTTATTTTAAAAGACCGTGTAGCAATGTGACTATGACCAGGGACCTGGAGTTAATCCCAGCTCTGCTCAGCTGTGTAATCTTTACAAATGAGCACTGGTCATGCAGAGGTGAAGGGCTTGGTTCTAATTCACCAGCTGCTCCATGGGAGGAAGATGTGGAAGCCTGCTGCTTCCAAATACATTACAGTCTTAGAAACCCCAGGGGGAAGTTCTACTTTGTTCTATAGGAATTAGAATGAACTCAAGGGCAAGGGGTTTTGTTTTGTTGTGTTGGTGAACTTTGTACAACCTACTTATGCCGTTTCCCCAATTGTGAAATATAGTTACAACTCCTACTCATATAACTCTTGGGACAGAGGCTGGCAAACAGTGTTAATAAATGATCGTGATGGTGCCAAGCAGGATATGTTTAACTGCCCTTAAGAAGGAGCCCTGGTAGCACTATTGGTTAGGTGTTGGTCAGCCAACTGCAGGTGGGAGGTTCAAAACTACAAGTCGCTCCATGGGAGGAAAAGGTGACTGTCTGCATCGCTAAAGACGAATAGTCTCAGAAACTATGTAAGGCCGCTTTGGAATTGACATGATGCCCGTGGGTTCTTAAGAAATGACTGGCAGATATTGGAGGCAATTTAAGCCTCTGTTCTTCTGTCTGAGAAGATGTACAGATTGTCTTTGAGTTAACAAGCTTACCCAGAGTTTAAATTTTTTATAAGGTGTCATTAAAAAAAAGTGACTGTTATCCTTCTCCCCCCTGCTTATACATACCCTCGCCAAACAAACCCATTGCTTTTTCAAGAGGATTCTGACTTAATGCAACCCTATAATAGGACAGAGGGGAAAATTTCCAGAGGGTTTCCAAGCAAACCACTACCACTTTCTTCCCGAAAGGGGCCGATGGGCTCGAAGAGCCCACTGTTCAGTTAGTGGCCAAGTTTCTACACCATCTGTCAGACGAGTGGCCGTCCGCAATGCTGGGGCTCCTCAGTTACCTCTACTGACTCTGGCAGATGGTTTGGGGAAAAATTCGAGAGCCTTCTGATGAGTGCTGGTACCCTTCCCCTTGCAGTTCACCTTCTTGGAGGGGCGGATATTTATAATAGAACTCCCCTTCTCATTTGTTTCCCTTCTTAATTACCCTGGGGAGTAGCCTATCCTCGAGAGGGTTGTGGCGTATTCTTTGTGTATCTGCTAAGCTCAGCAATGACTAAGGGCAAGAGCGAGTTATAAAGATTTGTCTTGAGGACGTAATGTAATCAACTAAAAGAGAGATGCACCGAGGCGTCAGCATTAACCACGCAGAGGGTGCCAAAGAGCCCTGTGCGAAGCACCTGACCCTGCCCTTCTCTGCTCTCACCACTGCCCAGTGGGGCGGACCCGTCATCTCGTGTCACACTTATGTGGCCAACGGGGTTTCCTTTACTTTAAAACCCGGCAGAGTGAGGGGGCACCTCTTCAACATGGGGAAAACTATGGTGACCCTCAGGCCAACCCTGCGAGTCCTGGACCGGAGTGAAGGGTGGCCTCTTCTAGTGTGCCGCCCATGAGGTCTGTAAGGTGGCAGGGAGAGTCTCACTGGGTCAATTATAGACAGAATGTCTGCGTTCCTTCTCTCCAAAGGCAATCAAGGATAGTGCAGCATGGCAGCTGTGTACTTTTTAGACTAGGATGGCTACATGACTGCCTTCTTCATGAGAGTGCCACCGTGCTATTCATCTCCTTGCCTAACGTACATCCCAACCAGGCCGAGGCATGCCAGCAAACGTGGCGCGGGAGGAGTCTGTGGGCAGCACTCAGCAGGGTGTACAGTGTAGACTGGTATGGTAGAAACAAGTGGCCTAGATACAAACGCATGGCTGGGGTGCCATGGAGGGAACTTTAATCCCAAAGAGCCCCTGGGTGGATCATATAAAAGGACTGCTTCCTGCTTTCTTGGAAAGGCAGAACAGGGAGGTCTCTTCTAGAAACCACAATGCCTGTTTTTTTTGGGTTTTTTTTTTAATGTGGACCGGAGAAGAAGTGCATTCAGAGAAAGTTCTGAAGTGTGAAAATAGCTCTCCTCATTAGGACATTCTGGAAAATGTAAAAGGTTCTCTTATCCTGTGAACCGCAGGATTTGTTGTCAGTGAGCAAGCACTCAACAGATGGGGAGATGTATTTCTGGTTCTCCCCTTTGCAACATGCAAGAGGATGAAGATAAGACCAATTAAAGGGTGGCTGTGGTCTGCTTTGGCGCTGAGTCAGATTAGTGGAGGCCGCAGAGGATAGGAAGGGTGGCTCCTCCAGTGAGCATTGTAAGGGTCTGAATAAAAAGGTCAGTTCATATGAGGAAGGACACGGGGGTGGATAGGACTTGTTCTCGAAAATGAAGACGAGCACAAAACACAGACACCAGAGCGATGTTTAGAGTTTAGACTGATGTTTAGAGTCTCCATCCATCGTTCTGCCGCTTACCTCATAGCAGTGCACAGATCCAATGAAAACTTTCCCAACATCCAGCATCTCAAAGTTGAAATGAATCTGGGGTCCCATCCCTTCTCCTTTGATTCGGAGAGGCAGGCGGATTTCTCGGCCTAAAAAAAAAAAAGCAATCCCAACATGCATTTACCCTGAATGGTGCTGTACCACAGCCTGTTCCTGATGGAAATGACCAGAGACTGTGGTACCACATCCCTGCCCTGACTGAGGGAACGGCAACTGCATCATATGGAAGAATTAGTATATCTTTAGGACATGGCGGTAATTTAGAAAGAAAAAAAAAAAGGAAGATTTTTCTTAACCCAATTCTTAACATTATTCTGAAATTTCCTGTAAGGAAGCACTTTCTCTCAATCAGGGGGCAGTCGTTGGTTTATGCTTCTGTATGATGAGAGTCACCCTGCTGCAACATCTCTAAGGGCATTGGTTCACCTTGATCCTCCCCAGATCTAAGGGGACTGCAGGTGTTAGAGAGCTACATCCAGCAGTCCGACGTAACCCTTCTTCTGCAGACTTTCCTCCGGAAGGAAGTCAAGGACTCCACTCAACAGGACCCATGACACCACATCTGCCCAGGAGCAACGAGGAGCACCCACCCTTTGAAGGATTGCTTGTGTTGTCCTTTCTTACATGGAAATATTGCTCTCAAGGAACACATGAGCATCATAAGGAAATGACAAAGAACACGGAAAATGACCTCACAATTCGACCACCCAAAGATAAATCACTGCTAACATTCGATGCCTGCCTGTTCTGTGCTTTGTAATGCCTAGAAATGACTGTAAATTGGAACACGTGCTGTATGTGATTCGGTAACCTTTTTCTGGTCCCTACCTCACAAGGCTTCGGGAACATCTTTTCTGTATCACTACCTAAGGAGTACTTCTCTCCTGGAATCCTGGTGGAGGAAGACTGGCCTAATCCGATCTGTGATTAAAAAAACAAATCAAAGCCAACCTTTGGTCCTTATACCCAAACTCAAAGTCATTGCCATGGAGTCAATGTCCACTCACAGTGACCCCACAGAACAGGACAGAACTGGCCCTGGCAGCTTCTGAGACTGGAATTGTTAACGGGAGTAGAAACTCCATCTTTCTCCTGAAGAGCCGCGGTGGATTCAAACTGCTGACCCTGGGGATTGTGGCCCAATTCAGAACCACTGTACCAGCCGCCAGGGTTCCTTCTGTCCTTTTAAGGCAGTGGTTCTCAACCTATGAGTCCCGACCCCTTTGGGGGTCAAATGACCCTTTCACAGGGGTCACCCCATTCATAATAGTAGCAAAATGATACTTATGAAGTAAACGATGAAAATAATCTTATGGGTAGGGGGGTCACCGCCACACAAGGAACTGTATTAAAGGGTCATGTCATTCAGAAGGTTGACAACCACTGTGGTCAGGGCCGATCTATTTCCAGTTCCTATTTCATTGGCTGTGACCTGGGGCTCACTAAGGTCCTTTCTCCTTGGGCATCCCATCAAATCCAATGCTTTATTCTCTAGGCCTACTTATTTTTTTAGACAGCAACACTAAGGGGACAGCAAAGTGTCTTGCTTTCTTTCTACGAGGTCCTGTAATTGCTCATTGACCTGACATTGAAAGAATATCTTATCTAGCTTTTCTAGCTATTCCTAGGAAGAAGGAGGATCCAAATTACCCAACTCATTATCACAGCTAATAGAAATGGCCCATCCAAAGGGTGCAGACCAACGCTGT
>PVJH01038233.1:0-17372 GCA_004026705.1 Nesogale talazaci | reverse complement strand
GTCACCAAACAGACCGGCCATGCCCACCACGTGCCAGCCTTCTGCCAAGTAGTAAGGACCCTGGGATGGATTTCTGTATCCCAGAGGACGACCTAGGCCTGTTCCATCCCCCCCCCTGCCCCCCCCCAAGGAGCACAGCAGGCTCACCGATACCACAGGACCTTTGCACATGCCATTCCCTCTGCCTGGAATGCAAAGTCCTTCAGGGCTTCCTGCAGGGCCAGGTAAACTCTGCTTTCTCTGTTTCCCCACCCCCATTCTGCCTGCACGCGGGAAGCTCCCCTAGAACAGAATGCTTCTCCTGGTTCCCTGGGGGCCGGGTGGTTGACCTCTGGCCCTATTTCCTTTGCTTTCCCCGGAAAGGCAGAGTGCAATCTACGTGGCTTCCACTTTCGCACGTCTGAGTGCCTGACACTTCGCGGGGCCCGGTGTTTGTTCGTTGGTGGGGTCCTTTGACTAAGAGACGCCTGGCCCGTCGGGGCCGGCTGGTGTACGGGAGGTCTATTCAACATGCTGCATGGCAGAGGAAGGAGGCGTGCTGGAGGGGGTGCATGTGAAGCAGCCCTTGGAGCATAGAGGCAGGAGTGAGTGCTCAGGGAGAAGGTGACTCTGGCGGCAAGAGCCAGGAAGGGGAAGCATCTGGACATGGGTGAAAAAGGGCTTGCTGGGAGCTGGGGTCCACGAGAGGTGCAGCCACGATTGGTGGCTGGAAGCGAAGGTTAAGGTACAGAGCTGGCCACGGGGAGCCCCTGGAGTGGGCGGTGTGTCTAGGGCATAAGGGTAACAACACAGGAGCTTAGCGCTGGACACTGGGCAAGGCTGGGGTCCGCGCAGTGAGCACAAGCCGGCTGTCTTCCTTCACCCGGCAGCCAGGCACACATGCTCTCCACCAACAGGCCGCGCCTGGCTGGCTGCCAGACACTGAGCCCGGGGCAGTAAGGAAGGCAGCGTCCATGCTGGAAGGTCCTCACTGGGCCCTGGCACAACCCCCCTCCTCCCGGGGCTCAGACACCCTCCTCTCAGAACCTGCTTCCTCCTCAGAGCCTCAGAAGTCAGCGCCTCACCTTCCAGACACTTGGTCAACTCCTCACGAGGTTTCCCTATCAGCAACTCACAAGCTGCAAAAGACCCAAAAACACCTTTGAGAGCAGACTGGGTAGGGACAGGATGGGTGGGGCAGGGCGACACTCAGAAAGAGAGAGGCAGGGGCTGAGCCCTGGTGGCGTAGTGGTTGTGGGCGGGACTGCGGCCCACTGGGACGGAGGTTCAATTCCAGCTCCACGGAGCAAAGGCTGGGCCTCCTACTCCCACCACCTGAGGGCAGTGATGCCAAAAAAAGAAAGAAAGAAAGAAAGAAAGAAAGAAAGAAAGAAAGAAAGAAAGAAAGAAAGAAAGAAAGAAACAGAGAGGCGGACAGACAGGTGCGTGGAAGGGAGAAATAGGATAAGTCAAGGGATGGATGGATAAATGGATCAATGGGTAACTGGATGGATGAATGGAGGGAGGGAGGGAGAGAGAGAGGGAGAGATGGAGATGGGTGGATGGATGGGTGGATGGGTAGTGGACCGATGAATAGACTGGTAAACCAGATATTTCTGTGAGGCTGAACTTCCTGCAGCTGGCGTCTCCAGGCCTCCCGTGCAGGACCACCCATTCTCGGTGCTCACCTGTGTACTTGGCCCAGAACACGTCCTGAAAAACAAGAGCTGCAGTGAGGCTGCGCGGGGCTGCTCCTTCCTTTCTGCTCGCCACTAAGCCCAGCACCTTCTCCGACCACCCTCCCGCCCGCCCTCAGTCAGGCAGAGCGGCCCGGGAACGTTCTCACTTGGTTTCCAAAAGCCCAAGCCCATTCCAGAGCAGGGTGTTCAGGGAGAGCTGGATGCCACCCCTAACATGACTGAAGAGCGGGGCGGGGGCTGCAGCCTGGCTCTGGGGCCTGGCCGCCACTCAAGGCTGGGCAAGGCGGTCGGCGTCACCAGTGCCCAAAACCCACGGCCCTCGAGTCGGTCCGACTGCTGGGACAGGACAACTGGCCCCGTGCCCTTCTGAGGCTGCAGGTGTTTATGGGAGTAGAAGGCCTGTCTTTCCCGCGTGGAGTAGGGGGTACTTCTCAACTCCGGACCTTGAGGTTAGCAGCCCAAGCAGGGTCCAGTATGCCCCCCGGGGGCTCAGAAAGGCAGAGACGGAGACCATCCCCTGGGCCTGGACGAGGGACCGGGCGGCAGAGATCTCCGGGTGACAGTCTCTGGGACCCATGAAGCCGCTGGGTGTCAGGAGCCCCCCACCCCCACCCCAAGCACAGCCCCGGTGCAGGGACAACCCCGGGATGCCTGTCCGTCGAGGTCCCCGCCAGCCCGGGGCACCGAGCTTGGGGTGGAAAGCCAGCCCGGCCGGCGCGTGCTCACGGTGTCGCCGGGCGACTCCAGGGCCTCCAAGGCCTCCTCGTGGCTGCAGCGCTCCTCGATGCACTCGCGCTCCAGGTTGCCCCTGCGCAGCTCCTCCAGGAAGCCGCTGTTGGCGCGCCGCGCCCGCTGCAGCAGCGACAGCGCTTGCCGCGGGGCCAGGAACACTGCGGCGGGGGGGGGGGGGGGGGGGACAGTGGGCTGTGCGGACCGGCCCTGCACCCTGTCCGCCAGGCTGGCTTCGGGCCATCGGGGTGTGCGGGCGGCGGCGGCAGCACCTGGAGGACTGCGCACGTAGCGCCCCGCGTTCCCCTCTTTTCACTGGCCACCCCTAACCCACCCACCCCCATTACAGGAGGAAAGAGGACCCAGTCGAGACCTTGGCTTGAGACCCTCGCTCGGGCTCCGCCCGTGTCCTCAGTCCCACGGGGGAGACCCAGACCCGCCCGTGGCTTCCGGCCCAGGCTTCCAAGAGCCCCCTTACCCTGCTGGCTGTGCACGAGGCTGGCCAGGGCGGCCAGGATCAGCCAGCGGCCGGGCTGCCGCGGGCCGGGGACACGCGCCATGGTCTGAGCTCTGGGGACTCTGAAGGCTCGGCCTGAGCCCTCTGGGTTAATGTTGAACAAGCGTGAAGTAATCTAGTCCGAGGGGGAGGTCACCAGGTCAGGGCTGAGGGGACAGGCAGGCCACCCACGTCCTCCTGTGGGACAGGTCCTTTGGACCCCACCAAGGGTGGTCTGGGGAGATCACACAGGAAAGGTCACTTCTCTGGGGTCTGGGGTCAAACTGGACCAAGATGGAACCCAGGTGGCGTCCGTGAGACCCTCCTGTGAGCGAATCCACCGCCGGGGGCCGTTCTGACGCCCAACTGCCCCGTCAGTGCACACAGCCTCATCTCTGTCCAGAAAAGTTAGCAGGGGGTTCAAACTGCCCACCAGGGCTCCCCGGTATGGCAGAGGAGCTTGCACGTGGACAGGCCCTGCAGTGGGGAAAATGACACGTGCCTGGCTCCTGACTGTTTGAATCCAAGCCAGTGGTTCCCAGGAAGAAAGCCCCGGAATATCTACTTCTCAACGAGCACACCCCGGGATATTCCTGTCCGTCACCGCCCCGCAGTTTAGAGTCATCACTGGTAGGTATGTATGTAAACCAGCGGGCGGTATGGGGGATCACGATATGCAAATGTGGAACATAGAGACAAGGGTGTGGCCAGACCTAGGAGTCCACTCATCCCAGAATGCCCTGGGGCAGGGACAGCCAGCCTGGGCTCCAGTTTCCTAGGCGCTGATGGAGAGTCCCATTCCTGCTTGCCTGCTTCCTCTCAGGTTCGCTGTGGCAGTGTGTGTGTGTGTGTGTGTGTGTGTGTGTGTGTGTTTGCCCGGGAGGAAGGAGGCTCCCTTATCTCCCAGGACCCACTGGCCAGGGCCAGGGCCCTGCAGTGCAGCCCCCCCCTGTCTGCCAGAGACCTGGTCCAAGGCTGCAGAGGCTGCTGGTCCCTCATTGCCCCTAGGCCCCACTTGTTCCTTGTCCCTCCCCCGCTTCCTGTTTGCAGTCTGCAAGGTAAATATTAGTCCTGGGTCTCATTAGGACAGAGGGCCAAAGAGCAGGAACACGGGGAAGCACAGGGCCTACCTTGCTGCCCTCGGCACATGCCTGGCTGTTTGGGGTCTGGACTCAGGGAAGATCACAGGGTGGGGCCTGGGGCTACCCCCCCACCCCACCAGGGGATGAGACCAAGCCTCCCACAAATCAGCTAAATTCCTGAGCAGCCACCGTGTGTGCATTCATTCATAAGGAACCCTGGTGTCTTCATGGTTAAGTGCGCAGGTGTAAATGGAGAGCTTGTGGCTGGGATCCAGCTGGTGGGCCTGTTTTCCCATAGGACAATTCTGAAATAAGGATGGGAATGGAGAGCCTCATTTATCTCTCCAGGAGCAGCTGGTGGTTTTGAATTCGCGGCCCACCCGGGCCACGAGGATGGAGCCTGGCAAACCCTAAGGCAGTGGTTCTCAACCTTCCTTGTGCCACCACCCTCATGTGGTGGTGACCCCTCCCAACCATAAAATTATTTTCGCTGCAAATTCATCACTGTCATTTTGCTACTGTTATGAATAGGGCAACCCCTGTGGAAGGGTCGTTCGACCCGTCCCCCCTAAAGGGGTTGTGACTCACAGGTTGAGAACCGCTGCCCTATGGAGTCATTCTTCTGTGTCTCGTGGGTCATCATGAGTCAAAAATGGGTTCAATTCTACGGAGTAATCACATGTACATATCATGTCTATGATATCTATACACAGGAGGTGGGTTCACGAAGCTCATGGAAACCAGATAAAATGGACTTTTGGAAGATGTCTCTTCACATATTTAAAATGTGGCATACTGAAAACCTACTATAGGGAAAGTAAATAAGGGTCTCTGGGTGGGGGTGGGGGAAGCGAATAAAGGGAAGGCAATATTAAGTTCAAGAAGAAAGAAAATGTTTTGAAATGGGTTGTGGTAGCGATCGTACCGGATTGCTGGATGTGATTGAACTATGCAATGTTATGCTGGCTGTAAGAGCTCCCAATAAAATGATTAAAGGTTTCAAAAAACCACGCCAGCAGAAGTGTGAGCTTACCTTCCCAACAGCCAAGTACTAAAGTGGAGAAATCAGCAACCACTTGACAGCCACGTTCACACCCCACAGGTTAGCAGCACACACTTTATTTTTTTGGCATCACAGCCCTCAGGCGGTGGGAGTAGGAGGCCCAGCCTTTGCTCCGTGGAGCTGGAATTGAACCTCCATCCCAGTGGCCGCAGTCCCGCGCACAACCACTAGGCCCCCGGGGCTCAGCCCGAGCAGCACGCACTTTATGTGGGGTGTCCTCTGCTCTAGCGTCAGGCTCCAAGGACAGGGAACTCTTCAAGCCCCCGCAGGACGGCCGCTCTCACCACTCGGAGCAGGAAGCAGCTTTGCCAGGACCTGCCCTGCAGGCCGTGGCACCGACAGGACAGCCGTGCCTGCGGCTCTCACGTTTCCCACCAGCTGCGTGGCACTCACTCCCGCCACGGCGGGCAGGAGCCACTTCTCATTGGGCCCTCTGGATTGCTCCCTTTGCCGGGCCGCCCTGGGGCTGGTGGTCGTGTTGAGCTCTTCCGAGGGAGCAGTGTGGCTGTGACCCCAGCGGGGCCATCCTTCGGTCTAGGACGACATCGTGGGTGTGGCTCCGGGTCTCCACCTACGCCCAACTAAGGCAACCACGTGAATGACACGCCTTTCCTTTGGCTTTCCTGGCCATAGGGCAGTTACATTGACCCCAAAGGCAAATTACGTTGTCATTCACGGTCGCCTGTGGGAGAGTGGGAGCATCAGGACGAGGCCTGAACTGCTTTGAAGAGCGGTGAAGGGGGTTGGGAAAAGGTGCCGAGAGGCTGGCATCTGTCGCCGCATGGCTCACGGAGACGGCTGTGCCTGCCGTGAGCACTGAAGCCTGTGGCAGAAAGCAGGACCGTGCTCTGCTTGAGCAGATGCGAACAGCAGGTTTCCTGAGCGGTTGTCCCACTAGCCTACTCTCCCGCCAATGTCGTGCGAGCGGCCCGTTGCTTCATTCCCTGATCAGCACTCCACACTGTCTGTCCAATAGTGACCGTTCCGATGCACGGAGTAGCCTGGCTCACGATAGCGTCAATTTGTAGTCCCTGTTTGTTTTTCCTTCAAGGACCACAGAGTGTCCACCCTCACAAAGATTAGTAAAATCTTCCTGTGACCTTCATGAGCCGCTCTGCTGGCTCCCCCTGGTGCCCCCTTCCCCGTGTCCCTGACCTGGGCAGGCTCCAATTCCCGCTCAGCTGTGTGTGTCTCGCCACTGGTCATCTATTCATGACCTGAGGGCCTCTGCACAGTGCCCCTGTGGCATACCCGGGGGCTACGTGGGCTGTGGACAGTTAGGTGGGGAAAGCAGAGGGTTCTGGGAGGTGGGAAATGAGGCGAGGCCCAGAAGTTTGCAGCAGAAGCATGGGGTGGCGGTAGGCCAGGCTGCCCTGTGGGCTCTGACGTGGGACGCAGATCTGTGCGGGGCGATTAGCTGGCATGGCAGATGTGTGGCAGGGAGAGGTGGTTTTGTAGGAAATGGTGCTCAGGGCAGCCTGAAACTCCCAGTGGGTGACTTCTCACCAGCTCGACCCTGTTAAGTCTTGGGTCCAAGTCTCCCCTGCCCCGTGGAGACCACAGCCCTGGATTCCCCGTTGATGACGGACACTGACCTTTCTCTCTTGATGTGGTTTGTTTTCAGGAGAGTGAATGGGCAGACAGATCACATGTTGTGGATTTATTCAAACATTTAAACATCTTTGCCTGACCAGGGAGGCAGGGCTCCTTGGAAGTGGAGACCCTCCCCTGAAAGTCAACCTGGAGTCAGAGGTTAAAACAGCACCTGGGCACACCTTCTACTGAGGCTCCGAGGAGGGAAGGCCCATTCCATATCCAGCAACGCGTGTCTCCAGGATCCCATTACCAGTTGGCGTGGGAGCTGGGAGGGAACAGGAGTGCCTGGCCTCCCATCAGCCGGCCAGCTGGCCGACAGCCACCAGCTTCTCCCCAGAGTGCCACCACACCCTGGTTTTCTCGCTGGGGAGCAGCCCCAGAAAGACGCATTATCAAGTTCATGTCAGTGGCAAATTGGGGGCAGGACTGCATGTGACTTTACAGTAGGCACTGAGGCGGAGCAAGGGGTCCTGCCAGAGCTGAATGTGTGGGTGGGGTGGCCCCGGCATCCTGCTGACCCTCCCCGGACCTCACCAACTTGGAGAGGACCCAGTTTGCGTCACCAACAAGGTGGGATTTCTTCCCGTCTCTGCCTCCACTCCTCCAAGCAGGGCAGCCAGGCTTCCCACAGCCTCCCGGTGAGTTTCCCAAATTTTAGCCCCTCCTGGCAGAATGCTTCTGTGTTGGGCAGTTCAAAACTACCTGCCACTCCTTGGGGAGGCAGAGGGGACTATCCACTCCCATAAATGGGCTACAGCCACAGAAACTTCCAGAAGTTCAGTCCCGTCCCATAGTGTCACTAAGCTGGCGTGATGCAGGGCAGGAAGAGCGAGTTTCACAGCAACAGGAGCCCTGGAGGTGGCGGTGATGTGGATGGTCACTGACTGCTGTTAAGGCTGAGGGTTCGAGCCCACGAACCGCTCTGTGGGAGAAAGACGAGGCTGTCTGCACACAGACCTCCCACCTTAGAAGGGCCCAGGGGCAGCCCCGCCCAGCCGGGTTGCTATGGGTTGGAGGTGGTGTGGGGGCCGTGGGCCCAGTTTTGGGGGGGCTCCCACCAGCTTCTGTGAACCAAGCCTCACAGGTTCTCCTACTGTGCTGGATGCTGGTTTAGGATCTCCTCTGCCAAGCCCACCTCCACCTGGTTGGCCCCGAGGGGCTGGGCCCTCAGCACTTGTCACCCTGCAGCCCCACGTTCACCCTAACAGACAGGTCTGCAGAATCCCAGCCCGAGGGAGGGAGGGAGGCGCACCTGCACACGGTCCACTGTCCAAGATCGGCAGGCAGAGTTCGGCAGTGTAAGGAAAGGAGACAGAGAGGCCGGCAATGTGGGGAGGACGCGGGGTGAGGGTCAGAGGGGACTGCTTTGATGGAGGTGAAACAGGAAGCCTGCGGGTTGCCGAATGTGGAATGTGAAGCTGCTAACCCTTCAGTAGCACCCCTCCCGTCCCCGCTGCAACAGGCAGAAAGCCTTCTGCCAGGGCGGGCCCCTGGGGGTCTGGACCTCCGCCCTGTCACCGAGCAGCAGCTGTGACTGGTTTCTCATCTGTGAAAGCACCAGGTGTTCGAACCCGCGTCAAGGTCGAGGGCGGGCCCCTTCTGCCTGGGTGAAGGGCCCTATCCTCAGGACTCCTTCTGGGAGTTCACCTCTGGGAACCACATGCTGTAAAGGACGCCAACTGTCCTCTTGTCCTGGCCACGCCCCACCACCTGCCGCCGCCCGGGCTCACAGCCAGCGCCCAACAAATGCTGACACCTGTCTCCTTCCCCGCAGGGCTGGCCCTGGGCCAGCTGCAGACCCCACGCGGCTCTGGCCCTGTCCCAGAGTCCTCAGCACCTGGCTGGAAGCAACTCTCACAGGCTGCCATGGTGAGAACAGCTGCTGAAATTGGCGGGCGCCTGACTCACGGCGCGTGAGGAGCCACCTGGGGGCGGAGCTCAGGCAGAGCGGACAGCCTCGCCTCCCTCCTGCACTGGCTGGTGGGTTTGACCCACCAACCTCGTGCCCAACCTAGAGCACCACCTGGAATTCTCAAGCTGGTCTCCCAGAGAAGGGCCTGCTCCCTGGGACGCAGGGCGGGCGTCACTGCGGGGTGCTGCAGGCAGGCAGCTGTGCCTCACAGGTGTCTCCTATCGTCCGCCCCCGTCCCTCGGGAAGGAGCTTGCTCCCTGTTCTGCTGGAAGTCCAGCAAGAGTTTCCATTCCATTTTTGTTTTTTTGGCATCACTGCTCTCGGGTGGTGGGAGTAGGAGGCCCAGCCCCACTGCTGGAATTGAACCTCCGTCCCAGTGGGCCGCAGTCCCGCACACAACCACTACGCCACCGGGGCTCAGCCCAGATTTTTCATTCCAAATGGGTCTTACCCGCCTGAGGGGCCTGGGGGCAATCTGGCGGCCCCAGGAACCCTGTTGACGTCATGGGCTACACATGGCTGCTAACTGCAAGGCCAAGAGGTTCGAAACCCCCAACCGCTCCGGGGCTAAGACCAGGCTCTCCTCCCGTAGAGCTGCAGGGTCGGCTCCCCGGGTCCCACAGGGTCGCGGAGATTGACGGCCGTGTGGATTCCAGCGCACCTGGCCCACGGGCTTTTGAGGCTGTGACTTGCTGCCTCAAACGATCGCCAGGCCTTTCTTCTGAGGTACGTGGGGGGTAGTGCTGGGCGGGGCTTGGACTGGCAAGCTTTGGGCTTGTGCTGTATCACCAATCGTGTGTGCCTGCCGGGGCCTTGGGAAGCAAAGCCATCAGCTGCTTCTCCCGGGGCCTCTGGTCCCTGCCAGGAAGCCTGGCGGAAAAAAGACGCATAGGCTCGGGTGCCCGGAAGCCGACCGTCTTTATGAGGCGCTCAGGTGCCCGTGCGCAGCGCTACCACTTCCGCCCAGGCGCCGCAGCCCGCGTCCTGGGGGAGGAGCACCAGGCTGTGGGCAGGGCCCGGCTCCCCCAGCGCCGCGCCCGCCTGGCCTGGGCTCTCT
Source organism: Nesogale talazaci (assembly GCA_004026705.1). Taxonomy (NCBI): domain Eukaryota; kingdom Metazoa; phylum Chordata; class Mammalia; order Afrosoricida; family Tenrecidae; genus Nesogale; species Nesogale talazaci. The sequence continues at coordinate 7,758 of PVJH01038233.1, read as the reverse complement.
GAGAGGGCGACCGCCAGGAGGGGGGCTGCTGCCTGCTGGGGGGCCGCGTCCGGCAGCTCGGGCCCGGCCTGCAGCAGCAGCAGGGTGGCACTGGCGGGGGCGGGGGCGGCGGGCCGGTGGCTGAGCTGGTGCCGCCTGAGGCTCTGCGGGAGGGTGTAGCCCATGCCGCAGGTGGGGCAGCGGTAGGGCTTGTCGGCCAGGTGGGACTTGAGGTGGCGCCGCAGCTTGGTGGCCAGGGGGTAGGCCCGGCCGCACTGGGGGCACACGAAGGGCCGCTCCCCGGCGTGCAGACGCTCGTGGGCCCGCAGCGTGTGGGGGTCTCGCAGGGCCTTCCCGCACACGGGGCACAGGTGGGCCTCGCCCGTGTGCGAGATGAGGTGGCGCCGCAGCTCGGGCAGCTGGGGGAAGGCTTCGGCGCAGTGCGGGCAGCGGTAGGGGCGCTCGCCCGTGTGCAGGCGCAGGTGCCCGCGCAGGTTGCCCCGCTGGCGGAAGGCCCGGCCGCAGTGCGGGCACAGGAAGGGCCGCTCCCCGGTGTGCAGGCGCATGTGGTTCCGCAGGGAGCCGGGGTTGGCCAGGCGCCGCCCGCACACCGGGCACAGGCAGGGCGCGGGGGCAGCGGGCAGCTGGTGGGTCTTGCGGTGCAGCCGCAGCGAGGGCCGGCGGGCGAACGTCTTGCCGCACTGGTCGCAGGCAAAGGGCCGGGCGCCCGAGTGCACCGCCTGGTGCTCCCGGAGGTCGCGCCGCGTGCCGTAGGCCTTGTCGCACTGGGCGCAGGGGAAGGGCCGCACGCCGCGGTGGCCCAGCGTGTGGGCTTTGAAGCTCTCCTCCGAGCTGTAGCTCTTGCCACACTCGGTGCACAGGAAGGGCTTGTGGCCCGTGTGCACGAAGGCGTGTTTCTTGAGGTGGCCCCGCTGCAGGAACGCCTTACCACACTCGGCACACGGGTACCGGCGGCCCTGCTTGGCGGAGCTGCCTGCCAGCCCGGCCAGGGGACCCCGGAGGGGGGCGGGGTGCTGGGGCTCTTCGGCTCGCTGACTCTTGGGCCTGGAGGTCTTGGCTCGCAGGGTTCGCTGCTCACTGGGGCTAGAGCGCTTCCGGGCCACGTGGGCCTGGGCGTCCCTGGGAGGAGAGGGGGGGCTGAGGTCACTTCTCTCGGGGTCCGGCTGGAGCGCTGGGCGGCTGGGAGGTTCGGGTGATGTCTGGGTTGGGGACGGTGATGTCTGGGTTGGGGACAGATCCTCGTGGTCCACCCTCTCTGCATGGGGCAGTAAGCCAGCCGGCGGGCTACTCCTGGCAAGGGGGTCCTGGGCGAGGGGAGTCCACTCTGCCTGGAGGCCCGGGTGCGGCTGGGACCGGAGACCTGTGAGAGGCAAGGGTGGTGCTGGGTTAGGCCCTGGGAGCAGATGCTGCCGTGGGGTCAGCCGGGAGTTTCAGGGGCATGCGCCTTCTCCAGCCCAGCCCCACCTGGACGGCAGCAATGGCACCAGGGGCTGCAGGGCCCACACAGCGTATTCAGCACGCGCCAGCCTCAGAGGCCTCTGGGGCAGCGGGTCTGGAAACCTGGGCACCTGGCCGTGAGCATCAACCCTAGTGTCAGGCCACCTCGGAAGGCCCTTCCTTCTCCCCTTGGAACCACCTATTCAGGATGTGAGTTGGGCACGCTCCCCGCTCCCCTGTGAAACAGAGGGCACCCCAGAGGAGAAGCCTGAGGGATCGGCATCTCTGTACATGTCCTCCTCGCCAGATGGCCCTGCTCTTCCAGAAACCCTGGCCATGAGGACGGCAACTACAAAAAAACTACCTTCCCGGGCATCCCGAGGAAAAGAACCACCAAATGATAGGGCGCCCACACCCAAGCCCCCTTGAACTGCTGGCCTGAAAAGTCTAGTCTTGTTGCGCAGCTCCCGCCCCCAGCCGGAACATGTATGTCTTCGTCAGTACCGGAGCTCACCCTGAGAGCCCCTCAGGACACCCGACCTCAGAAATCTCAGCGCTGCCCTTTCCCCTGAGCAGAGCTGAGCCTCACTCAGCGTGCTCGCTCACGGGAGGCCATACACCTGGGGCCTTGCCTTAGCAGGGGGCTGTTAGAGGTCCACTTGTTGGGGGAGGGCATTTCACACCTACCTGTGGAGGGGTCTGTGGCACCCTCCCCTGCGGGGGGCCTCTCCTGCTGCACCACTTGGGTTACTGCCCCAGTCCCGGCTGGCTCTTCCTCTGGGCCCGGCTGGGCGGGGGGCGGCAGCAGAAGCAGCTCAAGGCCTGGTTGCACCAACCGGCACACTTGCAGGTGGAGCTTGGCGCCGACCCGAACGGGGGCTACGTTGCCCTCACTCTCCCGCCTGCCCCGCTGCACCAAACTGCAAAGCAGGGCAAGAGCTAGAGCAAGCACCCTTCTTCCTGGGGCTTCCCCGAACACCCCTGCTCCCAGGCAGCCTGAGCCCTGAGGACCGCACGCACGTCTTCGGAACACGTGAGCTGTTGCCCCACGCACCACACAAACCCACTGTCAGAGATGACTCCGACTCGCCAGGACCTGGCAGGGCAGAGCTGAACCGCCCCACGGGGTGTCCTGGCCTGCAGATCTTAACAGGAGCAGACAACCGCATGGTCTCCATGTCTCCGTGGGAATGGGTACTGGGCTCGAACTGCCCACCTTCTGGTTCGCAACTGCACATTTTAATCCCTGTGCTACCGAGAGTCCTCGGGACACAAGGGGCAGCCGCAAAGGCACGACCTTCACTGCGTCTGCTCCTCTCGCTTACCTGGTCCAGTCCGAACTCTGCTCGAAGGCGCAGATGTCTCGCCAGGGGTCTCGGGACAGGTCCTGAAACAAAACGAGGAAGTCTTTCTCACATGGGTTTGAGGGGGGCTTGGACGGCCTCGGGGTTCTCTGATGGAGGCTCTGTATTAGTACACCCCGAGCCTTCGCCTCCCTCTCAAGATATGGAGAACAGGAAACCGAACACAATCCTGCCTGCCAGGGAGGATGAGGCACACCAACCTTCCCCGCACTTGTGAACCAATGAGACCTTGCCCTGCATGGGCTCGCCTGTTGTGAAGTGCTGTCTCAATGGACTCATAGGGACCCCCTGTGGTGGAGAACTGCCCCATCGGGTTTCCTAGACGGTCATCTTTATGGGAGCAGATCGCCAAGTGGGGTGGCGGTCACTTGGTGGGCTGCAAACCCAAGGCAGAAGTTCAAAACAACCAGCTGCTCAGGGGGAGAAAGGCAGGCTGTCTATTCCTGTAGGCAGTTAGTCGCAGAAACCCACCGTATCCTGTGAGGTCGCCAAGAGGTGGAATCGACTAGATAGAGTCACCGCCTCACTGTCAGGGCTCCTTGAACTTAGTCTCCCGAATCATTTAGGGCCTGACATCAGTTTATTTTATAAAGCACTTCACGGGGCCATCGAATAACAAGGTGACAACCACGGTCATCAATTGATGCATGCCTTTGTCCTGCCCAAACCCTCCGATGTTTGACATTGCTAATACGTTGCTAACCCAGAGCTGTTAGCGAGTTCCCCCTCGCTTCCGAAGGCGTGACGCAGAGAAGGCCAACATGCCAGGTTGCAAGCACCCTGCCTCCCCCCACCTGTCCCCAAGTCCTCGCGTTTCCAGTGCCAGCGAGGGGACGTCCCCTGCCTGGCTCAATACCTCCTCAGGCCGGTTTTCCACTTGGGCGTCCTTCTCCGACACCGCCTTTTCTTCCAGCGGTCCCCAACGCAGTCCCGGCTGCAGGGGCTCCCCGACACACCAGATCCCCAAACGCTGTTCGTGGGCCAGCGAAGGGCCCAGGGCCAAGCCCCGGGGGAGGTTCTGTAGAGCGCGGCTGGCCGGGAGGCGCTGGGGGCTCCATGCTGACTCGGGGCCCGGCGGCGGCGGCACCGGGACTGCGGACGCAAGAGAAGACTGAGCGAGCGGCGAGGGCCCGGGGGCGGGGCGAGGGGCCGGGGCAGCCCACAGTGCAGCGAGGCCTCGGGAACCGGGGGCTGGATGAGGTGCTAGTCATGTGGGCGAAAGCCCGCTGCTGCGGCGTCGCTCGGGCCACCCGACGGGGCCCGGGAGAACGCTCCGCCGGGCGCCGGGCGCCGACAGCCTCCGCTCTGCGCCGCCGAGGCTCTGCGGGTGCACGTCCCCGACCTTGAGCGGGGCAGTTCGCGGCCTCAAGCCCCCGGGGCTCCTGGGGAGGGGCCAGGGTTTCAAAGGTCTAACAAGTGGGGCGGGTGGGCTCGGAGAGGTGCCCCGGGGACACAGGAGGGGCCACGACGGGGAGAGGGAGGCGACCCCGCGGCGTCAGGTCCCTCCAGGACCGCGCCGGGGGCGGCTGCCTTCGCGGGCCACTCACCGGGCTCGGATCTCTGCCCAGCCCCGTCGGACTCCTCCGCCTCTTCCATCTCGGGCCCGCCAGCCCCCCCGCCGCCGGAAGTGAGCGCCGTCTGCTCCGCTCCCCTCGGAAACTGTCGCCGAGCGTCAACTTTCCTCCTTCCCCTCGGACTGCCTTCGCACTCAGGCCCGGCAGTTGGGGGGCACTTACGAAACCCAACCTGTCCCAGGGCAACGCGAGTGTAGGAAACCGGAAGGGACCGGATTTTAAGCGGGACACCATTGACCGGGCCGGTTCCGGGCGGCTAAGGGGGTTGTTTCTTGATTAAAAATTTAGTCTATATGGAGCAACAAAATATTTCATGGTATTGTAATACATTTATTTTAGCCTTAAAACGCCGCGGGACGTTGTTGAATTGTTAAAAGGCGGGACGTCCGGTCACTTTACCTAGCAGCAGGTACTGCGGAACTAAGGTTGTCGACCACCTGTGGGGAGCGAGGAGTCGGACAGTTAGGCTGGGTCCCGGAGGCGGGCCCATCCAGGAAGTGGCCGCGTCATGGGCCGGAAGTGGATTGGAGGTCTGGCGGAAGCGGTGGGAGAGTGAGGCCGGGAGAGACGGGGAGGGGGCGGTTCCCGGTCTCCGGCGGAGCCGGATGTTTGCGGAGCTGTGACAGGCGTGGCAGAGGGAGAGCGGTGCCCGGGCGCGGTGAGCGGCGGGGCGCGGGGGCGTCTCTCCGGGTGGCGGGTGGGGAAGCTGGCGGGCGAGTCGCAGGGATGGGGCTCGCCGCGGGAGGACCCCAGGGTACCTGAGGAGGGGGTCGGCGGGCGGATTTGGGCCCGCCGCTTCTCTCCCGCCCGGCCCTGGCCGCAGAGTGGCCCCGGGCCCGCCCGTGGGCTGGGGGAGCCGCCGGGTTCCGAGCAGGCGAACCTTCTGAAGGAGAGAGGGCCGGGCTGTTGCCCGCGGCCGCGTAGTAGGCCACGTTTGCATCTCCGTGCCCCGGGGGCCTGACGGCCGAGCCGCGACCTGTGCACGGCCAGGGCCGGTGCTGCAGCCTGATGGCAGGTGCATGGGGGAGGGGCTGGCTCGCAGCCCGCAGCCCCTTCTGCGCGTCCTCCGGGGGCGAGGCGAGGGCCCCACGGCGGGCATTTCCGTGGCGAGTTGCTGCCCCTGCTCGGCACCGGGAGGCTGCGGTTGGCCTCGGGTCTAGCCGCCTCTCCAGAGACCGGTCTCCCCACACACCCCCGCCGACGTCTGCGGGTCCCTTTCCCGCACGCTCGCCTGGCTGGACCATCAGAAGAACTGACCCCCCCCCCTCCCCCTCCCCGGGCTCGACGGCGCGGTGGTGAAGTCGAAAGAACTGTCGTGCACTTGCTGGGGGCTTGTGGACGGCAGCCCCCGCGGGCCCACTGCTCGGCGCCCTGCTGCCACGGGGGTTATGCGTGGGGCGCGAAGGGCAGGGTGGCCGGATTGAAACCACCAGCCCCTCCCTCCTCAGGCGAAAGACCTTTTGCTTCCTTATCTCGTCGAGAGTTTCCGTCAAAAAACAAAAGCAAAACACTTTCCTGTCTTGGAAACCCACGGGGGCAGTTTGACTCTGTGCCGCGTGCGGGTCCCTGTGAGTCGGCCCCAACTCGATGGCAGTGAGTTTGGGTTTGGGTTGGGTTTTCCTCTTAGGGACGCAGTGGACTGAGGCGGACAAGCCCCACCCGTTGGTGAGCATTCACTGCGATCCGGGCTTGCTTCTGAATAGGCCCTGGGCCCTCCAAGTAGCTGTGGATCCCAGAAAACGGTTGCATGCAAGGTTCCATGTGTATGTTGATTTTCCTTATGGGGAAAAGTTCACACGTTTCATCAGAGAGGCCAGCACTTCCCCAAACTCAGAACTGCTGTCTAAAGCGATTCTTGTCTAAAGAGATGCTTGTCCGACTTTGAAGCTTGTCAGGGGAAGTGAGGGCAGGAGAAGTAACAGGCTAGAAGGTAGACAGGTGTTGACATGAGTGAAGAGGAAGATGATTTCCAACAAGAGGAAGAGGGGGGGGGCGGTCAGTTCAAAAAGAAGGAAACCGGACAAGCCATTGGGAGGGCTAAGTTGTTGCCTGTCAAAATGATCGGATCTGTATATCAACCCTCACCTAATGCACAATAATAAGTTTATTACAAGGGCTGAGCCCCGGTGGCGTAGTGGTTGTGCGCGGGACTGCGGCCCACTGGGACGGAGGTTCAATTCCAGCAGTGGGGCTGGGCCTCCTACTCCCACCGCCGGAGAGCAGTGATGCCCCCCCCCCCCAAAAAAAAAAAAGTTTATTACAAAAATCTTTTTTTTTTGGGTAGAGGTAGATGATTTACCCGCTGTTTCATTCCTATCAGAATGTGGCATCTTTTAACAGATGGGAGCAGAGTCTTGTGGGTAGCTGGGGCTAGTCCCTTCCACCACTTTGGTTGGACATGCAGGGGCCTAGTTTCCGTCAGAGCTCAGAGATGTCGCCAGGTGTGGGTCAGAGGGTGGCAAGAGAGGCCCGTCGGCGCTGGGGCTGGGAGAGTCCAAAGGGGCAGACTGGAGGAGGAGTTTCTGGGCAAGAAGTGGAGATGGAATTCCACTCCCTTTCAGAAGGTGTCCCCCAGCACATCGTCCGCTCCCAGCTGCGCCTTCTAATCCTATTGTCCACTCCAGCCAGGGGCCTTTTAGACAGTGGGGAGTTGTGTTTCGGGGGAGGAGCCCGCGCTCTTGCAGAGGAGGAAACTGGGGCCCAGGAAGGAGAAGGGCTTAGGCAAGGACTCTTCAGCACATTCTCCAGCTCCACCATGGGAAGTACCTGCTCTGCCCAGAGTCTCCTTGGGGGACACTGGAGGGCGGGCGGGGTGCTGAAGGATCCTGGGGGACGCGGGCAGGGACAGAGGAGCAGGGCTGGGCAATGACCTCGGATCTGCAGGAGGTGGTGGTGGTGGCTACGAGCTGGCTCTGTCCCCTCAGGGGGCCCCCTCAGCCTGCCGGCTGACTGGATAGGAGGGTAGACGTGTGCGTGGCAGGGTCAGGGATGGAATCCTGAAGACTGAGGACTGCTGGCATTGGAGGGTTGGAGGAAAGTGGGGGCCGTGCTTTAGGGATGAGGGGTGTGGTAGAACAAACACGAAGTGAGAGAGCGCCCCCCCCTCCCCCCCCCCATAGGAGCGGGCCATTTCTCTGTGTGCGGGGCACAAGGCTTCTCCAGGCAGTGAAGAGCAGAGAAGAGCTTTCCCTTGGCTTCGGCTCAGACGCGGAAACAGCTTTCCCAGTGACTTGAGGCGGTTGCCCCAGTAACAGAGTGGCTGTTGCTAGGCACAGAGCGCCAGTTTGCCACCCAGACTCCTGCGCTGTGACGCATGTGAGAGGTTGTCAGGGCACTGCAGAGCCCCGAGGAGCTGAGGGTCTGGATGTCTGATGACAGTCTCT
>PVJH01038232.1:0-17340 GCA_004026705.1 Nesogale talazaci | reverse complement strand
CCAGGGGCTGGGTCTGCCCACAGGCCCCTTGGAAGAGAAACCTGGTGGTTGACATGCCACCCAAGATCACCTGGCATGGAGCAGGGGGAGTACTGTCAGTGGGAACTCACCCTCAGGCAGGCAATTTTACTCCATCCAGGCCGAGGGGGTGTCAACCGCGACTCAGCTTCTATTACCTTTTGAGGCCCCCCACTGGCAAGGTAGTCCTGGTAAGTGACCCCCCCTCCCCCGACACACACCAGGTACTTTGTGGACACAGCCATAGGAGGCCATCACATGAGGACATAACCAGTGGAGGGCCTGCTGACTGTCCACTGGGGCACAGGCCAGCACTTTCCTCCTTGGGAGCTGCTGGGGGGTACCTGACCTAGTCCCCCGGCCAACAGCTCAGACAGCCCCCTAGAACTCGGCCTTGGGAGCCATCTGGCGGGGGCGGTGCCTGCAGGAACAGCCAGGCAAGGGCTGTGGGAGGCTGGGGAACTCCTGCAGTGGGAGAGAATTTAACCCTGGAGCTGTTTTGAAATGTAATGAAATCTTCATGAATACAAAATTTAGCAGCTGACAGGAGCTGACACATTGCCGAGGACGTGGAGACGTGTAATAGGCATTAATTCTGATGGTGCCGCTTTCTTTCTCGCTTCTCCTTACACATCCTCTCCCCCCTCTGGGTCTTCTTGAAGGAGGCCTGGTGGGGCAGTGGTTATGCACTGGGTTTGCTGTCTCACACTGGTACCGACTGTATGATGCTAGGTACAATCTTAACTTTGGAGAGAGACAGTGGCTCATTCTTTCATCAGGTCTCTGAAGTGCTGCGGGCGTTCAATGCTCAGCCGATGAGCCAAAGGTCTGTGGTTCGAACTCACCACTCTCAACGGGACAGAGAGGTGGCAGGTGTCCGTCCTGAGCTGACTGCGGTAAGGCGCCAGGGCAGTGTCCGACAGAGGCCACAGAGGTCTTTTTGTTGACGACGAGGTAGGCTGGTTCTAGTAGTCCAACCCTGACTCTCCGGGCAGAAGACCCGGTGGGCCTCCAGGTCAAGGGCGCCTCAGTGAGGCCACCCACTGTCCCTCATGGAGGGCTAAGTTTCAGGGGAGCGTCGACTAGGGCAGAGCAAGCAGCAAGGCCTGGCCATCAGCTTCTCAAAGCCATCCGTCCACACAGCTTCATACCTCCCCTCTGCTGTGGCGGGTCGTGGAGTCCAGGCCCTGGGGCAAGCGGCCCCACAGGCAGCAAGGGTGCCACCTGGGGTCCTCGCTGCGGACGGGCACTGCTGCCAGGGGTCCTTTCTCACCCCACACTTCCCTCTGGGCCCTGGCCAGGCTGAGTGGGGCATGAACGGCCGCCCTGTGAATCATAGGGGGCTGCAGAAGCCCACTCCTGGGCACCACCTGGGGCAGCCTGGTAGTGCCCAGCTCCCAGGAGGCCCATGACAGGCTGTGAATGAGGGCCTCTGTGATCACCCTGTGCACAGGGAGGGGGTGTCTCGGCCCCGATCAGTCTTCCCCACTGGGGGAGCCCCAAGGAGCCTGGTGCCCCAGAGCCGTCAGTGGCCTCGAGGAACACAGGACACTCTGGAGAACGGGCTGGGGTTGGGAGCCCCCGGTAGAGGAGGAAGGGGAAACTGGGAGGGATGGACTCCCGGCATGCCAGACCTGGGGGCTTTCGGGAAGGCAGCAGGGACCCTCTCCAGCTCCCCACCAGATGTCCTGAGAAAATCGGGGGAGAGCTTACTAAGGAGGGATTGGAGCACCAGCCAGGAGGCTCAACCGGGCTTGGGGGCACCTGGATCCCAATGGCCATACAGGTGAGCCCATGAGCCCTCCTCACCAGGCAGAGTGTGTGTGTGTGTGTGTGTACAAGGAAGCCACTCGCTCTGCCCTGCCCTGCAAAGGCATCCTCAGCCCCTACCCGGCTCTACCCGCCCCCCCCTTTCAGGTCCCATGGGCTGAGGCCCAACCCGTGTCCTGCGGTGGCGGTGGCGGTGGCGGTGGCGGCAGCAGCAGCAGCAGTGGCCCAGACCCCCAATGGGCAAGGTCAGGTATGGGGACAGCACCTGAGACCCAAAGCCACGAAGTACAGATGCTCAGCAGGGCACGGGGTGTGAGGTCTGTGCGTGTATGTCTCCCTCCTTCCCTTCTGGAATCTGCAGCCCACACGTGCACAGGCCCGAGTGCGAACCGTAAACGTTTTATTAATGGAAAATGGAATGCCTCGTTAAACAGAAACCTGGTCTTAAAAACGCAGAACAAGAACACACTTGTTACAAAAAAAGAGAAGTGAGTCGCCTGCGCTGAGCTCCGCAAGTGGTGGTGGCCAGGGAGCCGGGGGCCAGCTCGGCCTGGCGAACAGACCTACCAAGCGGGCCTACCTGGAGATTCAAGGGTGGTGGGGCCTAGTAGAGGCGGGTGAAGGGGGTTGCGGGTGGGGCTGAGGGACCCCTGCTGCCCTGGTCCTGGCCGGCCAGCGCTCCACCATCCAGTCCGCCCTCCAGCGCCCCAGGCCCTGGGTGTGTCCACCCTGTGCAAAGCCGCCTCGCCTCGGAACAAAGGACGAAGAATGCTTGTCAAGTGCTCTGCGTGTCTCGGCAGCCGGGGGTGCGCCGGGCGGGGTCCAGGTGAGGATCACAGGCCTCGAGTGGGCTGGTGGTGGCCGCGGCCGCTTCCGGGGCACTGGAGGTCGCCAGGTGCCTACGTTGCAGAGAGCCTCTTTGGGTTTGTTTTCAAAACACTCTGCCAGGCAGGCTGAGCAGGCATGCACAGGGGGCGGGCGCAGGGAGGGCACTGGGCCTCCAATGGCGTCCTTACCCCGCCATGCCTCCGTGGTTCCCCAGGTGCCCCGGCCCCGAGGGGGCAGATGGGCCTCGCTCACCACCTGGGAGGGAGGGAGGAAAGGCAGTTGGAGAGGCTGCTCAGGAAACAGAAGCAGCTGGGGGTGGGTGGTGGGGTGGGCGCGTACCCTGCCACTGTGCGTGCTCTTGGCTGGCGGCCTCAGCCTCCCCGCTGTCCTGCCAGGCGCGCTCTGGGCGGTCTTCCAGCCTCGGGCCATGCTCGCCCCAGTCACGTCCGGCCCTTTGCCAGGAGAAGCGACAAAGGTCGGTCCAGATAGGTTTCCCAGCTCAGGCCATCAGAAGGCCAGCGCTGCACACCCCGGAGGGAGGGAGGGAGGGGACACGGGGCACAGGAGGGAAGCTGAGTCTCCAGAGGACTCGGGGGTGGTGATCAAGAGCGCGCCAGCCCATCAGGAGGACAGTGCTCTTCTTGATCAGAGGAACCGCCTCCTCTCGATTCCTCCACTGCAAGCACAGAGCCGTGCCACCCAGCCTGCCCCCACTGACCTGGGTGTAGGTGGCGGGACTCGGCCCTCACTCAGCCTCTTGTCCGGGCCGTAGCCGCCCCAGCTGTCTCGGGAGTCCCGGCTGTGGTGCTCAGGGGGCCCGCCGTGGCCGTGGCGCTCCATGTAGTGCTGGAAGGCACCGGGGACAGGCTCACCGCAGTCCTCAGCCTCCACAAACTCTCTGGGTGCCGCGGGGGCCCATCGGTATGCACACAGCCCTGCCCCTCATTCCCACCTTTCCTGGGGAAATGTGGGAGTTGGGGGCAGGAGAGAGGGCGCCCTGCTCTCCTGAATGAAAAGCCTGGCCTAGGGCTGTGGGAACACCCAGTTGTTCTAGAGGAGCCCCTCGGCCGGCTCCAGGGACACTCCAGACGCCTCGCACAAAACCTGGGGAGAACTCACCTTTCTACAGACCCCGGTACACCCCAGCCCCACCTCTACCCCCACAAGGGAGGGGCTCACTCACCGGCCTGTCTCGCTCGCCCATCATGGACCGGGAACCTTCCCTCCTGGGAAAGCAAAGTGTCTCATTCAAATGCTCAGACAGGACCTGGACTGGTCCCGGCCACCCACAGCCATTTCAAAGCTGCAGCACTCGAGCCTGGTTCCAGCTGGCACGCCGCGCGCCGGCCAGCAGCCAGACTCTTGCTGTCCATGGGATGGCATCAGGGTGGGCGGATACTTATGCTAACCCCACACACAGTAACTGCCAGGCACAGGCTTTGGAAGAGCCTAGAGCACAGCTTAGGTCTATGGGCTTTCAGGAGCCACAGGACCAGCAGTCCAGCCAGCAGGCACGTTCGAGGGCTCACGTTACAGTGGACTACTTGGCCACTGAAGACAGGACATGTCCAGGGCTGCCCACCTGCCACATGATCACTAAACCGTCAGAACTGACTGGGTGGCACCCAGCACCACCCTCCCCCTTCTGGGAGCCCCACCACACACAGAGCGGGTGCCCACCAGCTGTGGCTCAGTGTGGCGTCCCAGACTGAGCCCTAACCTGTGCCTGGTCTAATACCAGACTCACACCAGGTCTCAGAACAGACTTCAGCTGTGCACAATCCCTTCAGCTGTCCCTGTCTCTGCTCCCCCTGGAAAGGCTAATGCGGCGGTGCGGGACCCCAACCCCAGGGAGATGCCCATGGAGGAGCGACTTGCTGACAGCCAAGTCCCACCCCCGCCCCCATGCCCCTGCCTGCACCCTTCCAGACGGCTGGCCCGGCTTCCTGGGGCCTCCCTGAGAATGCTCCTAGCAGTAACGTCTGCAAGGCCAAAGCCACCCCCTGGGCGGCCCAATAGGACCTGTGCTCTCGTTCCTGATGGCAAGACACCCTGCCCAGGACGTGCAGTGTCCTGGCAGTTTGGAGTTCCAGTGTCACTGAGGCTGGAACTTCATTGTCAGGAACCCCCACCCCCGGGCTCCCACTGAAGTGGCCTCCTCCCTGCTGGAGATGCGGAGGACTGGGGCAGCGGACCCATGGCACCAGTCCCAGGCCTTCCGGACTCCCGCTCAGGGGCCCAGGGCTGCTCTAGGGAGGGTTCTGAGTGTTTCAATGCCAGGGACAGGGGTGGTGAGTTTGCCAAGGGAGGATGGTTGCTGACCTGTCGCCCATGTGATCCTGGTAATGACCCCGGTCACGGTGGTCGAAGGTGTGGAAGCGGTGCTCAGAGCGCGGAAAGTACCTGTCCTCCATCATCGCTCGCTTCCCCTCTGGCCAGTAGGGGTCAGCACGCCTGGGGCAGGGTCGGGGGACGCGAGGATCAAAAGCAGAGAACAAATAAACGGCAGCACATTCCCTTAGGGAGAAGTGGGAGGAAAGAGCCAGGGTGGAGGGGGGCGGCCTGAGGGCTGTTCTTCGAGGGCCAGCTGTGAGCTCACTGATGGACGAGCGGGCCAAGCAAGGGTCGCGGGAGACAGGTGCGCTGGTGTCCTGCTTGAGCTTACACAAGCCACATGGAGCCTATGATTCTTTTTTGGGTGTGTGTGGCATCACTGCCCAGTGGGAGGAGGAAGCCCAGCCTTGCTCCTGGAGAGCTGCTGATGGATTTGAACCGGCAGCCCTCTGGGCTGTAGTCCTGCACACAACCACTACGCCACCGGGGTTCAGCCGAGCATGTGATTCTTCGGGAAGGACTGCAGTGGCCACAATGGTTACCTTCCGGCTTCTGGGGTACTCTGAACCCCTCTCCGAGCCTTTGGCCTGCAGACAGGGCCAGCTTGGTGCTGGCTGATCTGGGTGCTGAGGCTTGGGCTAGGGCTACTGGGAAACGGGACCACTTTCCTCCTGATGGGCTGTTCTCTTGCAGGGCCCTGAGTGGTCCAGGTTCCCAGGAGCAACCTTGGTGAAGCGGCTCTGGTGTGCTGAAGACCAGTCTCTGGCAACTTCCAGGGGGCCTACCTTTGGCTCCTTCTCCGACAGGAGAAGAGAGATCACTCTAGTGGGCATCTACCCCAAGATCTCCACCCCATCCAGGGGACACCTAGGTGACCCCCAGCAGGTACCATTGTCCAGTGACAGAGGCTCGGAAGAGTGGTGTGTCAGGTAAAGACCCCAGTGGTGACCTAAGCGGGCTTGAGGGGAGAGGCTCTGGGCCTGGCCTCCAGTCGGTTGGGGGCCCATGTGACACCTGAGGCCTGTCTCCCTTAAGGGCTGAGGTCCTGGCTGCCCCGACAGACTACGCACGCGGTGCTCACCGGCCGTCCATGTCGTAGGGCCTCCGGAAGGCAGGCCGCCGCTCCTGCTCGTAGCGCAGCTGCTCCTGCTCGTAGCGCAGCTGCTCGCGCTCGCGGTGGATGCGTTCCTGCTCCTTGCGGCGCTCCCGCTCCACGCGCATGCGCTCCCGCTCCAGCCGCTCGCGCTCCCAGCGCTCCCGCTCCAGCCGCTGCCGCTGGCACTCGAGGTGCATGCGCTCACGCTGGAAGCGCGCCCTCTCCTTCCGCTCATGGAGGACCTCCAGCCGCAGCTCCCGCTCCCGCTGCTCCCGCTCGCTGGGGGTGTAGAGAGGCCGGCCTGAAACCCTTCCACCCGGCAGCCCCAGCAGTTGGGAACTAAGGACCCCGACTCAGCAGCAAGGTGACAAGTGGGGAGGGCGTGGGCCACCACTGCCTGTGCGCAGCTGCGTCCCACTGGGAGGGCCTCCCACCCCAGCCCCGCCCAGACAAGGGTCTAAGGCGCCTTCCAGGAGGGCTCACCGCCGCCTCTCTGTCTCCCGGATCTCCCGCTCGCGCTGCCTCTGGCGCTCCCGCTCCCGCTGCTCTTTGATTTTATCGAAGGACAGGATGTCGCGCTTCTCTCGGCTTTCCGATTTCCGGTCATGGCTCTTGGAGCTCTGCAGGGCAACACAGACTCCATCAGGCGGGATAAACAAACACGGGGGGGGGGGGGGGGGGGGGGGGGGGGGGGGGGGGGGGGGGGGGGGGAGAGGAACGATGAACACTGTCCCCGGATGGGCCTCTGCTGGGGAGCCCCCAGTCTGCTGCACACCACATCTCCCCAGTAATGGAAAGTAAGGGTGTAACTTTAAAGACTGAGAGCACCTGACACAAGCCAGGGTCTTCTCCATTCCTGACACACCTGTGGACGTCAGGACTGGAATAAGATGGCGGGAGGTGAATCAATGATGCACGCGAACGGTGGTGCTGAAGAAGATTATTAAAAGTACTGTGGATCGGGGCTGAGCCCTGGTGGCATTAATAGTTGAGGGCGGGACTGCGGCCCACGGGGTTGGCGGTTCAAATCTAGCAGCAGCTCTCCAGGAGCAAGGCTGGGCTTCCTATTCCCACCAGGGCAGTGATTGCCTCCCCCCCCCCAACACACACACACACACACACACACAATTAGTACCATGGACTGTCCAAAGAACAAACCAATCTGCCTCGGAAGTACAGTGAGAGCTCCTTAGAGGCAAGGACGGTGAGACTCTGTCTTACAGACTTTGGTCATACTAACCACAGACCAGTCCCTGAAGGACATCATATTTGGGGTAGAGGGACAGTGGCAAGACAAAGGCCCTCCATGAGCTGGATGGACACAGTGGCTCCCGCAATGGGCTCAAGCAGAGGCACAATGGTAGGGTGGCGCAGGGCCGGGAAGGGTTTGCTTGTGTGGTGCGTGAGGTTGCGATGGCATCTAACAGCAGCTTCTGAGAACAAGAGGGTGACGGGGAGCACACGTGCTGACAGGGGCCCTGCTTAAAAGCAGCAGGATGCACCCAGGTCACACAAGATCAACCTTGCTAGAGCAATGTCCACCGGAAACTCAAGTCAGCACCTCTAGGACGGCCGAGACAGGTGACTTGCACACACAGCTGAGAGCACGCGGGGGAATCCCATCAGGAAAGCCAGCAGCTCGCACCATCTAGGCCTAAGCAATGTGCCTCCTGAGCCCCTGGAAGAACCCTGGCCACCGCGACTCCAGGCAGCTTCTCACAGTGGGGCGGAACAGCGCTGGGCATGGCGCCACTCACCCTCTCTTTGGACTTGCTTGTGGTCTTCACACTGATGACGGGCTCGCCTTTGGACTTGTCCATCACGACTGTCCGCTCCACTCCTCGGCTTCCTTCAGGGAGAAGCGCAGCTGTCACTCAAACAGGCCCACAAACCCCGGCTTCCCGACAGCGCCCTGGGCCAAGACCTGGATGTTGGGCAGATGTGTCCCCATCAAAAGAAAGATGGGACGTGGGCGCCCAAAAGATCTAGCTGCAAGGTGCCCAAGCACACGTGGCTCATCAGAGGCCCCGAGACGTGGTGCTGCTGGGAAGGAAGCGGCTGGGCTGCCTTGATGGGTCTTGTCTGGGGCAAGGCTATGTTCTTTCCTCACCAAGGAACTTGAGGGGGAGGGGGGGTACCACACACGTTATACACACCCAGAAACCACTGGGCCCGGGTGAAATCTTAGTGCCTCTGTAGGACAAGGAGAACTGCCCTGGGGGTTTCGAGACCGTGACTCTTTGTGAGAGAAGATAGCAAGCCTCATCTTTCTCCCGCACACGGTTCCTGGATCCACGCTGCTGAACACATGGTTAGAGACCTTACTTGTAACCCACCCAGTGCTGCTAGGGAACAAACACAACCCCTCAGAACCCCTGGCCCGGCACACAGGGTTCGATTATAATGCTGCAGGGCAGACAGCCCACTTTGTCTCAACTGCAGAACTTGACAGGACCTGGCTCTACACAGACCCCTGGTCTAGGGGGCACCAGGCCAGGCACAGACAAGGAGAGGTTGCAAACTGGCTCTATCTCCCTCCAACATGATAACTAGCTTTTATTTACAGTGCCATATTTGGGGAGATTGACAATACGTGGATGTGTTTTAAAAACCCGTTTCTCGTGAGATTGCTGCTAAATTACCCCGAACACTTAAGACTCTCACTTGTAAAGTGCTGAACCACACTTCACGACTCCAGATGGCTGGGCTCTTTTTTCCCTGTGCTTGTGTTCTAAGGGGATTGGCTTCATTTTATTTTTTGCTACGAAATGTTTTGAAGAGCCTCCTGGAAATTCTATGGTACAGAGCACAGCTTACTGAAGAAAACGACAACCCTCATGGGAGACTCTGCATCACAAGCACCTGGGGTGGGGGGCGCCAGGGGCTCGACAGCTGTCAGGGAGTTAGCACTTCTGGCACCTTTCTGCTTGCCCTGCAGACGCGGCTTGCAGACCAATACCCATTCAGCCAGCCGCTGGCTGCATTAGACGAGTGGCTCAGAAAGCAGCCCCCCCAAGTTGTCTTGGTGCTGTGCAACGCAGTGATGGAGAAGACAAGAGAATGGGCGGGTGCTCGGCTGCCCGCCAGCATGGCCATTCTCAACTCCGGCCAGCAGCGTTCAGTTGAGGCAGTGAGCTGGCCATCAGCTCCACATGTCCAGGACTGTGAGTGCATTCCCCCCCCCCCCGCCCCCCGCGGCTGTCAATCAGAAAGGTGGGAGACAGCAGCTGTGCCCCACTGGCATCGCCTGCCTGATGACAGATGACCCTCCCACGGTCATCTGTGCCACACCCACGGCAAACAGAACTGCGCAGCTGACCCCTCCTGTCACACCCACCCAGAGAGGTAGTGCGCTGCCCCTGACTGCCAGAGTGGCTCCAACAAGTGCCCAAACGACAAGTCCAGAAACCCTTCCTGTGGAAGCAATGGCACTGGAACTACCTGTTCAGGAGCTCAAACGAATGACAGTCATCTCCAGCAGGAGCTGACAGTCCTGTGAATGGGACCCAGACAAGAATTCACAGCAAACTCGCTGCTGTCCATCGAGCAGGTTCCGACTACGGCGATAGGCCCAGTCTCTGCACACAGGAACCACCTAACGCTGTGTTGTCATCCCAGTTGTTCCCATGCGGTAGAAAACTCACTGCCATCAAGTCCATTCTGACGAGGATGCCCGAAAAGGGCAATTAGAGGCAAAGGAGTACAACTCTCTATGTCCAAAGGATATGCCAAAGATGTCCAGAAACCCCCAAGATCCAGCAACTACTATCCTCTCTGAAAAGATCTGGAGCCCCGGTGTAGCAGTGGGTACATGTTGGGCTGTTACCGGCAAGGCAGCAGTTCACCGTCCTGCAAAGCCACAGGGTTGCTCTGCCACGCCCCAGAGTTGCTGTGAATCAGAAATGCCTCGATGGCAGAGAGAGCAAGAACCAAAAGACTCGGCAAAATGGCAGGGTTCAGGATCAACATGTAAAAACCAGTTATGTTTCTTTACATTCAGAGATCTGAAAACGAAAACAAAAATACAATACCAGGGCCGAGCCCCGGTGGCGCAGTGGTTGTGCGCGGGACTGCAGTCCACTGGGACGGAGGTTCAATTCCAGCTCCACGGAGCAAAGGCTGGGCCTCCTGCTCCCACCACCTGAGGGCAGTGATGCCCCCCAAAACAAATAAAAACAAAAAAACCCAACAAACAAAAATACAATACCATTTGGGAAAGCCACTCCGAAGATGAAACGCCTAGGAATAAAGCCTAACTAGAGGGAAAAAGCACCTTCCCCACAAAAAACCGGGCTTGCAAAACTAGCAAACACTATTGTTAAGAAAACAAAGGAGATCTCCCTAAACTATACTATGCCCATGGATAGAAAGATACAGTGCTGTGGAAATGCCAACACTAAGGCACAGTCTACAGATGTAATGTGAACCCCACAAACCCAATCTAGATTCCAAAACCATTTTTAAATGAAAATGAAATTAAAAAAGTCAATAGCTGAGCCCTGGTGGCGTAAGTGGTTGAATGAGGAACTGCAGCCCATGGGCTTGGTGGTTCAAATCCAGTGGCGGCTCTCAGGAGTGGCACTGGGTAGCGCCCACGACCACCAGAGGCAGTGATGCCCACACATAAAAAAAGTGAGTAAATACCAACTTTATAAGGAAAGGAAAGAGACCTTAGGTAAACAAAGCATTACTTAAAAAAATAAAAGGCCATAGTAGTATGAAGCTTCAAGCTTCCAAATCTCAAAACCTACTACAAAACCAAGGTTGTCAAAACAGCCTGGGACAGATACATCAAGCAATGGAACTGAAGTAAGATCCCAGAAGCATATCTACGGATGCAGGGCTGATCTTCGACTGGGCCAAAATTCTTGAATGCTGGAAAAACTGGATAGACATTTGCAGAAAAATCAAACAGGACTCTCGCCTCACAACATACCAAAAAAACCCCAAAACCAACCAACCAACCAACCAACGAAACAACAAAATCCCTGAAGATAAATCAAAGACCTAAATATAAAAGTCAGAATTACAAATATCATCAGTGAAAATACAGGGACAAACTCAGGGGCTATAATATATACTGTATAAATTTGTGCATAAGCAGAGTTTTCCAGCACATTTCTTATGCAGTTTTTGTGGTACAATTAGGTGCCTTGGCTGATAGTCCGGCTGGCTTATACTCAAGTATAGTCTACCAATATGAGTGAAAACAAACAAACCAACAAAACTGACGAAACAACTGAGACGCACAATTCAGACTCTTTGGTGCATCAAAAGATTTCACCAGAAAAATAAAGAGAATTCACAGATTGGGAGGAATTTGGTAACACACCTGAAATTTAGAGAAAACTTCAATACCCTAACAAGAAAAACACAAATTCATATGTAAGGACACTTCACTGAAGACACTCAAGCAGCCACAAACATGTGGAGAAAGCTTATAATTCAGTCCTTCGCCATTACAATGCTGCCAATCAAAACAAGGAGATACCATCTTACTCCCCAAAGAATGGAAAAGTTACAACAGAAAACCATCCATGCTGGCGAGGGTAGGGACAGCCTGGACCTTTACAAACTACTCACAGGGATGTGAAATGATACAGCACTTCCCTGCATACTGCCCAGCACCCCACTACAAGAGGCCTATGTGGGCGTGTGTCCCAGAAATCAGAGCTTAGACACAGGCACACCTATGTCCATGGACATAGCACTCCCACTAACAGAGAAAGGAAGCAACGCAGTGGTCCACCCACCCAGCAGTGAACGAGCCCGGGCACCAAGACACGATGGACTATTAGGCAGCGTGGCAGAGCGATGCAGACTGGGAACACTTCAAAATACAGAGGAGCCTGGTGCGGAATGAAATCAGTCAACCACAAATGCTGCCTGAGGGCACGCAAGAGTCATCAAACGAATCCAAGAGAAGGTTTTAAACGTTGTTACACTCCAAGGACCATGCTTCACAGTCCCCAGGGGTGGGAGGGGCGGGGACTACGGGTGTGGGTAAGCAGGGGCCGCCATACAAGGAGGGGAGGGCAGCTCTTGGGGACTGTCATCAGGGACATCAAACAAAAGGTGAGGCATTGAGGGGACACTGACGTGCTCTGTACACCTTCACTCATCACCGGACAAAGCCCCGGGCAGGGCCGGCTGCCTCACTTGCTCTCCGGGAGCCCTCGCCATCCGGTCCTGGCTTCGCCCCTTTCGTCAGACTCTTTAATCACCTGATTTTGTGACTCTGGACCGACTGGGGGTTCCCGGTGGCTTCTGCTCCTCTTCGTCTTTTTCTTCCTTTTTAATGTCTTCAGGTTTCTTCTCCTCCTTTCTCTCGATCTTCTCTTCCTTCTCTTCCTTCTTAATTACGGTTCTATTTGAAAACATGGTCGATAAACGTGAATTGCCGGAACTCGCTAAGCGCCCGGGTCCCACTGAGCGTCAGTCGCCCACGAGCAGGCGCCGGCCACGCGGAAGGAAGGAAGCGTTCCCACAGCAGTCAGGCGGGGCTGGGTGGAGAACCTCGTCCAGGTCACCCACCTCTCTAGATGCGGTCCCGATTTCCTCTGGTGGTCTCGGCGAAACCTAGCCTTGTGCCTACTGAAGCCAGAGGCCCCTGGGGCCACTTCCCCCAAATGCTAGCCACACGGGCCTACAGGGGCGTGTGTTCAAGTCATCTGCACGCGACGGGAAGGATTTAGAATCCATTCATAATGGTGACTTTTAGGATGTGGAGGGAAAAAGCTCTTCCAAATAGGGAGTCCGACAGAGAGGAGAGGAGCAGTAATGGATGCCAAGTCCCTACTGAAAGAAGCAGCGGGCTTGTACCCGCCATTTCTACACGCTTGGGGTGGGGAGGGGCAGGGAACATGGCACACTACACATCAGTGAATGCAAAGATATGGTTAGAGAGGATTCCACAGAAGGCCGTTTCACTTTAAGTGCTGAAATAAATCATCTCAGCGACTCAAACTTGTCTCCCACAGTCCCCAGTGCTGCTTGTCTCAGGCAATTAAACTCCACGTGTATGAACTACCAGCCACCAGGCACCCGAGGGAGGAGGACCACGGGCCCCAGGGGGTCCGCACTAACAAATGATTCTTGACCCCCTAGCCTGCTGCGCTAGGTGGAGCTGTGGCTGGGCCATGGGGACCTCCGGACAGGCCCTTAGCTTAGCCCTTAACAGTACCTGAGGTGCTTACCACTCACCGCACATACTAACCAGAATTTACACACACAGACACCCAGCCCGCCCCTGGAACTTGGGTTAGTAAACTGGGTTCTTCTGAAAAACAAGTGAAACTCGGCGATACACACAGGGCGGCCACCGGCACTCTCGCAACTCCAAGCACCTGCTGGGAAAGCAACTTGCCAGGCAGGTGAGCTCAGCTCCCTGGTATAAGAGCAGCTTGTGGGGCTGAGCCCAGGGTTCATGAAACCTGGGCCAGGCCAAGCACTGACAGGCCCGTGGGTCAGGTCCTGCCCCTCCGAGCAGGTGGATTCCCTCTCCTCAGACCTCACAGATCACTCCCTGGCTGGTTTCAAAGGCGACCATCCAGTCAAAATGACCACCAAACAGGTCATCACTGCCTCACTTTGGGACCAGAACACACTTTCCCAAAGCCCAGGACACCCCACACGCCAACAGTGCCCCAAGCTCCAACACCAACTCTGGGCCATGCCGACAGGATGTGTCTTTGGAGAAGGTGCTGATTATAGAGAATTGTGGGTCAACTCCATTAGACAGGGGTCCACAGCTTCTGATTTGGCCAACAGGGGCTGTTCTCTAAAGACTGCAGTCAGGGCTGAGCCCCGGTGGCGTAGTGGTTGTGCGCGGGACTGCAGCCCACTGGGACGGAGGTTCAATTCCAGCTCCCAGGAGCAAAGGCTGGGCCTCCTACTACCACCACCGGAGAGCAGTGATGCGCACCCCCCTCCAAAAAAAAAAAAAAAAAAAAAGACTGCAGTCAGTTAAACTTGTGAGCAGTGACGGGGCTCCAGGAGACACCTGCGGAAGGACAGGCTTCTCCTTTATCAGGCATGGCAGGAAAAAGTGGGGTTGGTGGGAGGGGCCAGATGTTGTGTGGGAGTGGGTTGTGCTGAGGGCAGGGTGCCGGCCCAGTAAGCATCAGGTAGCCCTTTGGCCAAAAGCCCCCCGAACAAAAGGCAAGCCTACGTGCTTGATCCAAGTAGAAATAAGGCCCGTTTTTTGAGCCTGATCTGTTTCTTGCCTCATCACATCTCAGACTCACGATTCCCAAACTACTGTGCTGCAGCCAATCCCAAGCTGCCCTGAGCAGGGAGAATGACAGTGACCCCCTGATACCATGCAGGGCTGCTTGGCTTTAATGTCGGGGCAGGCTGCCTTCCTCTGTGAGAGGCTAACTTGGCCACCTTGGCTTTGGGGCAGTTAGCTGCTGTAGCCCAACACATGCCATCACCTCGTGAGACCCAACATGGACTGGGGAACGATGTCCAGGTCGGAGAAGCTGTGCAGGGGATCAAACGTTACTTCAGAATGAGGCCCTTTGTTCTTTTCAGACGATATCCCAGCCACCAGGCCCTCAGCAGTACTGAGCCTCACCCACCCCACTCAGGAAACATTCAGAGCAGCAACTGGATGCAGGGGACTACTACCAGCACCCCCGCGACCAGAGGAGAAGAGCAGAGGGCTCTTCAAGGTGGCAAACATGCCCAGGAGAAGACGGCCACATCTTTCTTTCATGGGCCACACCGATTGCTTAACCGCAAGTGCAGCGAGATGCCACCCCTCAGTTTCCAGGACAAGCCGGAGAGGCTGGGTGGGCATGGCACCTGAGTGACAAGGTGTCGGCCTGTCCCTCTGCCCTGCTGCTTCCCCCCTGAGCAAGGTTTTCAGAAGTGGCTTTACTTTTCAACTTTGATCTCCACAGCTGGGGGCCTGTCCACGATGGCCAGCTTCTCCTTCTTCACCTCACTCTCTTTTTTCTCCGCTAACTTCTTCCCAGCGGGTTCGTTTTTGGCCTGGAAAAAAGGAAAAGAAAGAAAATCCAAAGGGAACATGGACAGGAGCCAGGGGCCCCATTGGGCCCCTCATCCAGAGACCCTACCAGCTTTGGGGGGCCCAGGGGAGGACTCACCTTCTCTACGGAGATCATTCTTCCATGCAGCTCTGTCCGGTGAAGGTGGCTGATACACTTGGTGGCCTCCTCAGAGGTGGACATGGTAACAAAGCCGTAGCACCGCGCGCCAGGACTGCGGGCATTGGTGACCACTTTGGCCCCGACAACCTTCACAAAAAGGATGTTCTCGTTTTCCCACTGCTCTGATGGAGACATACAACCCTTCCCCCGTTGGCAGCGGCTAGTCAGGGTCCTGCTCTGCAAACACTGCGCTCTTTAGGCTGAGCCGCAATGTGACTCCTTTCCATGTAAACTGGCCCCTCTGCCAACACACAGTGCAGCCCTACAGGTGGCAATGTGCTCATGAACCCAAAGTGCCCTCCACGCAGGGCCGGGACTCCAGGCAGCCGGGGTGGTGGTATGGTGGGGAACAAGAGGGAGTTGGTGGGTGACCCACCCTCAAAAGGTCTTTGGGTGACCTCACAAAGCCCATGGCAAGATCCCACGATGGCTCTAGTCCAGTTTCCCCATGGGCTTTCAGAAGTTCCTCACACACGAACGATCGAAGCGGCAAGCATTTTGCCGTGTGCACTGTTAGCGTGGTCACAATGAGCACGAGGGTGGTCGTGCTGGTCATGTTCTCATCCCACTGGCTCACATGGTCCCGGGGGAGAAGCGGACCTCTACCCAGCAGGTGTTCTCTGCCCGGGGCAATTTGGAAGTCCAGAAGGCAGGTGGGCATCGACACAGTGAGCAATCCACTCGGGAAGCATGAGGCTAAGATAGGCTTAGGGGTCAGAACAGGGTTCGTTAGTTACTGAGGGGGAGGGATGCGTGCTTCACGGCCCCCATTTCATCCGGCTAGACCCCTGCTGTAAGGCCACAGAACAAGGAGACAAAGCCGAGGTGGTCCAGGCAGCAGATAGATGGTCACAGACCAGGCTGAGGGGGCCCCTCAAAAGAAGCCGTAGGGCCCACACAACCAGTGGCTGAGCGATGCTGAGCACACGGGAGAAAGCACCAGAAGGGGCAGAGAAAACCACCTTGGGATGCGCTCCAAGCCACAGGCAGCCCATCCCTGCCAACAGGCAGAGTGAAAAGCTTGTATCTCACAAGGCCTCGAGAAGAACAGGTAGCACAGTGGTTAGCTCCTCAGTAAATCACAAGCTAAGCTACCACCATCGAGCTGGTTCTGACGCAGAAGGCTTCCTATGTAACTCTCCGAGGAAGCAACTCATCAGTTCAAACTGCTGCTGATCAGCAACGTCACCTCCGTGCCGGGCAGACGCGTCCCAAACTGAAGGCTGCTAAGGCCCTGACAACTCCGCCATATCAACAGGGCTCAAGTGCACCCAAGCAAGTTTGGAGGCCAGCACCATTTACGGGACTACAAGAACCACCTCTCACCTGGCGATGCCCAGGAGCCAAAAGGCCCTAAGCATGCCAAGCAGCAAGAAAATGAGGAGAACAAAGAACACGTGAACCAGTTGTTTCAGCTCTATGATGCGTGCCAGCCAGATCCAGCATGCCAGGTGAAGACTGCCATCGACTCCCTTCCAACTCACGGCGACCCTGACTCTAAGTCTTGCGGAGAGCAGAAAGCCTTGTCTTTCTCCTGAGTCACACATCTGAAGACAGGGGAGGCATTTAAGACGCCCACACTGCCGGGGGGAAATAAGTTGTGTGGGAGGACTAGCAGGCAGGGCAAATGGACGGTGTCTGAGAGCAGAAGATGCCAGAAGGATGTTCACCCGTGTGTCCGTGTGGCATGGTGGAGATGGGTCACGCTGCCAAGGAGAATTCTAGAACACTCATGTGTGATCATGGAGTATGTATACCCAGACCAGAACCAGGGGAGACTGCGTGGTTTAAAATTGGCTATGGCATGCACAGGTACATATGCTTTCACTGAGCTTAATCACATCCAATCTGTCAGCTGGGTGAGCAATTCAAGAAACAGGGCTCAAAAAGAAAGGAAGGAAGGAAGGAAGGAAGGAAGGAAGGAAAGAAAGAAAGAAAGAAAGAAAGAAAGAAAGAAAGAAAGAAAGAAACAGGGCTCTATGAAGAATGTGGTCTCATGATTGAAGAAAGGCTCGATCACACTAAGTTTCCGGACATTTCTTATATCCCTATCTGTATGGAAACCCGTGACACTGACACGTGAACAAAACTGCTCATTTTCTTTTTTTTTTTTTTTTT
>PVJH01038231.1:0-17305 GCA_004026705.1 Nesogale talazaci | reverse complement strand
TCAAGACCTTGTAGCCCCCCTCCCTCCCCAAACCCATCCCTTTATCTCCATGGGTCCTGCATACTTGAGGCCCCACCCACTCAGACCCCGCCCACTATGGAGCCCCGCCCACCATAGCTCCTCGAGGCTCCACCCCCAGGCCCCAGGCCCCACCCACCTTAACTCCTCCAGGCCCGAGGACACTTTCTGCAGCTCTTGCTCGCTCGAGAGGGGACATTCTCCCGCCCTGGGCCCCGTTCCCCAGCCGCCAGGGGTCACGCTGCGGGACCGAGGGGGCTCGTCGGGGCTCCCCGGTGGGCCTGAGCAGCCCTGGGGCACGGCGCCGGGGCCCAGGCCGTGGCGGGAGAAGCCAGCCTCCAGCTTCTGCTCCAACTCCTGCAGCTCGGCCTCCTGTCTGCGCGGCGTCTCGTCTTGCAGTTGCTGTTGGAGGTAGCGCAGCTTCTCCTGGACGGGCAGAGAGGACCCAGTCAGGGCGTCCTGCACCCCGCCGTCGGCTGCCACTCCCAAATCGGCCGTCAGTCCCGAAGTCAATGGGCTTCTGGTCCTCTTTGAAAGAGACCTTCTCTAAGCTGCACCCTTGGAACTCACTCCAGATTCCTCCGCTTGCTGTCCTTGGGGGAGGAAGGGGTGCCCCCTTTGAAGACCCGCTGTCTCCCCACAATACTTGCCTCCAGCCCCCACTTCGGTCCTCCAAGATGACACACTCTAGTCCCATCCCGTGTAAGAGGGCAACTGAGGCTGCCCTCGGGCAGGGAGTGGGCACGTGGGCAGGGCAGGCCTTCCCACTGGACGTCCGGCCCCAGCCTCTTTCTTTGCGGAAACCAGAATCGAAGAGTTTCCCGCCTCTGTTGGGAGCGCTCCCTGGGAAACCTAGCTTGAACCCAGCTTCCTGGATTCTCACCAGGCCTGTTCACATGCAGGGGAAAGTCCCACTGGAAGTCCCCCTCAAATCCTTCATGCTTCTGACCGCACCCCACCCCACCCCCAGCCCCCAATCCTGGCTTTAGATTCCCGCTCCTCTTTACCTCCAGCAAGGCAGAGTTCTGCTTCAGGACGTTGGTTTTGATTTCTGCGTCTTCCACGGACCGGGTCACCTTCCGGCAGTTCTCCTGCGTGGGGACACCAGGGTGGGGCCCCTGCCCTTCCATTCCAGTTCTGCCTCCAGTTCCCGAGTTTCTTCCCTTCCCTATGGGCTCCACCCCTCGGCGCCGACCACACCCACTTCCTTCCCAAGCTCCGCCTTCTCCTTGCTGGCCTGGAACCCTTCCTTCTTGTCTTTTCCTGACTCTACGGCTAGCCCTGTTCTTGTTCCCAACTATCCCACGCCCACCCAGCCTGCTCTCCCACGGCTCAGCCCTCACACACACGCTGACCCACCCCCGACTCCCCAACTCCTGCCTCTCAGCGCCCCACCTTGAGTTGACTGCAGTAGCCTTCCAATTCTTCAGCCTCTTGCCGCCTTCTCTCTAGATTCTCACTCAGCACGGAGCACTCGCTCTGGGACGGGGTGGGAGAGGAAGGGCTGAGCCCACGGTGTCACCAGGAACCAGGCCAAGGGGCAGAGGAACCCGGCCCTGGGGTGGGGGATGCCTTCCCGTCCGGAGCCCCAAGCTCCCCCACGGGGGTGTGGGTGCACCTGGTCGGAGGCAGGTGCTAAGGGTTGGGGAAGAAGAAGGGCCCTTCATACCTGCAATGACTGCACGTGCTGGTTCACCCGCGTGGTCTTCTCCTTCAAGCTGGTGATGGAGTCCTTGGCTCGGACCAAACCATTGTTGACTCGGCTCTGGGGGAAGGATGGGAGAGAGGGTGTGTGTGTGTGTGTGTGTGTGTGTGTGTGTGTGTTTAAAAAAAAAAATCTAGAACAGGAAGGCTGGGATGGGGCATCTTGCCCATGCCCCAGAAGGATTGTGTGTCTTTGGGCAAGGTGGGGGGCGGGTGCCTCTTCGGTTCCTGGTGTCCCCACTGGTGAAGCCAGGGGGTGCACCCAATTTCTGCATGGTGAGCATGGAAGGTAAAGGAGGATCGAGTACGAGGGTGGTGGGGGCTGGATTGGCGTCCCATTGGCCTAACAGCTAAGAGCTCAGCTGCTCAACGGAAAGGTTGTCGGTTCGAACCCACCCAGTGGCTCAGCAGGAGTAAGACCAGGCCGTCTGTCTCTGCAAGGAACATAACCGGTGCACGGCTTTTGAATTGACTTGACCATCAAATTGTATGATCTGTCAATTATGTGTAAGTGAAACTGTGTTCAAGTTTGAAAGGAAGAAAAGACCCACACACACACACACACCCACTATCATGATCTCAATTTCTACCGTACTAGGCCAGAGGATGTACAGGGGTACAGATGGGAACTGGACACACAGGGAATCCAGGACAGATGATCCCTTCAGGACCAGTGGTGAGAGTGGCGCTAGTGGGAGGTAGGTAGAAAGGGGGAACCAATTACAAGGATCTGCATATAAGCTCCTCCCTGGGGCATGGACAACAAAAAAAAAGTGGGTGAAGGGAGACATCGGATAGTGTAAGATATGACAAAAATAATAATTTATAAATTATCCAGGGTTCGGCTGAGCCCCAGTGGTGGAAGTGGTTGAGTGCGGGACGGCGGGCCACGGGCTTGGCGGTTCAAATCCAGCAGCTGCTCTCCAGGAGCAAGGCTGGTAGTCCCACGACCACCAGAGGACAGTGATGCCCCCCTGAAAAAAATTATCATGGGTACATGAGGGTGGAGGGAATGGGGACGGGGGAATCTGAGGAGCTAATACCAAGATCTCAAGTAGAAAGCAAATGTTTTGAGAAGGATGAGGGCAACACATGGACAAATGTGCTTGACACAATGAATGGATGTATGGATTATGATGAGTTGTATGAGCCCCCAATAAAATGATTTAAAAGAAGAGATTATAGCCTTGTGAAGATTACTCCGCCAGGGCAACTCTACTCTGTGACCTGCGAGTCAAAATCAATCCTATGGCATTCCATGGAGGAAGAGGAGTGGCTCAGAGTCTCAAAAATCAAAAGGAAGGTCTTCGCAGTGATCTCCTATCAAATCTGAAACCACACATGCTTTCCCTTCGGACACTGGAGAGAACTTGCTTTCCAGAGGTGAGCATTCACTCTGGGCCAAGTTAGCTACTTGAATCGTGCCCTCCCCAAACATGCATCAACTTGGGCCACGGGTCTTCTACTTTGTGATCTGATGTGATTATCCTCTGTGTTGTAAATCGTCACTTTTGTAATGTGAGTGGGGCAGGAGCAGGGGCAATTGTGTCAATGAGGCACAATGCCATTTATAGGATTAGATTGTGTGTTGAGTCCATTTCTTTCTTTTTTTTTTTTGGCATCACTGCTCTCCGGCGGTGGCAGTAGGAGGCCCAGCCCCACTGCTGGAATTGAACCTCCATCCCAGTGGGCCGCAGTCCTGTGCACAACCACTATACCACCGGGGCTCAGCCTTGAGTCCATTTCTTTTGAGTTAAAGGAACCCTGGTACCAGAAAAAAAGAAGAGGCGGGAGCAGAGTCCTTCATGCAGAGAATGCACGTGATGGACACAGCTACCTGTTCCTCCCCAGGCTCACTTGTTATAAGTGGTACAGGATGGTGCAGACAAGGACCACGTTCCCCAGACTCCCTTGCAGCTAGGTGCAGCCAAGTGACTAAGTCCTGGTCAAAAAAAATGTGAGTAGAAACAAGGTAGGCAATTTCCAAGTGAGGACTGGAAAAATGAAAATAAAAAGAGGAAACTTCTCCAGCTCCACGGAGCAAAGGCTGAGCCTCCTACTCCCATCATCTGAGGGCAGTGATGCCCCCCCCCCAAAAAAAAAAAAGAGGGAAACTTCCCCTTCTTGGCTTCCCCAGTGTCTGGGCCTCAGGATTGGTGGCTAAAGCTGGCATAGTCATCTTGGGTCATGGGAGAGTGGATGCAACTGAGGGACCACTGAGTCTATTCCAATTGACGGGGACCCTGTCAAACTGGACAGAGACGGGCTTCTGAAATGATGGCTCTTTGGGAGAGCAGAGAAGCCCACCTTCCTTCCACTAGACAGAAGGAGGCCGGATGCCCAACACCTTGGAGCGACCATATTTAATTTCAAACACGGATGCCGGAAGGATTTTATGAAAATGAGGACATTTTGACAAATGACTTTGGGGGTGGTTAGTGGTTTGAACTGTGGAATGCAAAAGTGATATCTGGTAACCCTCCCCCACCTAATGCAAATTCAAAAATTTGCCTAAAAAATGAGTCCATCTATGTGACATATGGGGTCATGCAAATTTAGAGTGAGAGCACATCTGTGGTTTTCTGGAACGAGGAAGGAGACGTGTAGGTTAACTGCGGCTGAACAAAATTGTTTTTGTTGTGCTTGCTAGACCTAGGTTTCTTAGAAACTCATTCATGTGTTTATAGTAAACACATACTTTACTGTTCTTAATTATATTCCATAAAGTCAGGAGTTTAAAAAAGAGAGAAGACAAGGGTTCAAGTAAAAAATATTTGGGAATGAGGATGGCAACATGTGTACAAGTGTGCTTGACACAAATGACGTATGGAATGTCCGACAAGCTGTAAGAGCCCCCAATAAAATCATTAAGGTGCCCATTTTTTGTAATAAGCAAAACATTGAGGGATACAAAGAAATAAGGAAGTATGGCCCAACCATGTGGGGGGGGGCAGGGGGGAGAAATCAATACCATTTCCCCTGAGGAGACTCTAAACTTGCACTGACTAGAAAAAGACTTTAGGGCTGAGCCCCGGTGGCGTAAGTAGTTGAGTGTGGGACTGCAGCCCGCGGGCTTGGCGGTTCAAATCCAGCAGAGGCTCTCAGGAGCGGCACTGGATAGCGCTCACAACCACCTGAGGCAGTGATGCCCCACCCCCCCAAAAAAAAAAAAAGGAAAAAGACTTTAACCCAGCTATTTTTTTCTCAATGATTTTACTGGGGGCTCTTACTACTCTTATAACACTCAAAGCATCATTCGTATAACTCAGTTATTTTAAATCTACTTGTAGAGCGAAGGGAAATAAAATTCACGAACTAAGTGGGAGGATGGTCTCACCAGATGGAGAATGTCAATAGGAGAAACTATGGAAAGGAACCAAACAGAAGTTTGTGAAATGTACCACGAGTCACGTGGCCAGTTCCCTAGAGGGGTTTGACAGAGGATTTGAACCCACAGAAGAAGAGTGAACTTGGGGATCAGGTGTTAGTCCCGGTAGACTAAAGGCACAAATTCATAAAGAGGCGTGTATATAAGGAAGAGGTTTATATACAAGAGGAACTGAACATTGAGAAAGCATCCCAACCCAGTCCAGTCCATAAGTCCGATACCAGCCCATATGTCCGATACCAAGCCATAAAGTCCTCTTCAGACTCGTGGAACACATGCAATGATGCCGAATGCAGGGAGATCACAAGTCAGTGGGTAAAACGCCTTTGGATCCAGTGGCGTTGTAAACATCTCAACGCTGGCAGGGGTCTCCACGTGGCTTCTTTAGGTCCAGATTTCTGGCGACATCGGGGTAGGTCCATGTGGCTTCCCCTCAGGGATGTCTCTCAGAGAGCCAGCCTTGTCAGTCGAGTCTCTCGGGCCTCGAGCGTTGTCAGCAGAAAATCTCCAAGGGGCTGAGTTGTGAGTCTCCCACCTCCAAGGAGGAAATACCGCCGATTTCCCAGAATGCTCAGGAGAAAGCCACACCCACACAGAGGTCTCCTTGGCTGGCTCCAGATTGACAGGCTAGACTCCACCCCGACACTCCTCATCCTCAAATGGACACCAGAAGAGGTGACGGCCACAGATAGACACACTGAAAAAGCCCGTAGTTGAGCATACTGAGAAATAAAGAAAAACACCGGAAAATGAAGAGTCTGAGAGACCCGTGAACACCACTGAGCATACCAATATACATACAATGGGATTCCAGGGGAGAATGTAAGAAAACAGAGAGGCTACTGGAAGACAGAATAGTTGAAAACCTCCCCAAAATGATCTTTCCAAAAGCAACACATCCAACAGGTGCCACAAATGCCAAATAAGATGAACCCAGAAAGATCTGTGCCTTGATTCATCACAAATTGTGGAAACATAAAGAAAAAGAATAATCTTTTTTTTTTTTTTTTTTAAGGCATCACTGCCCTTTGGTGGGAGAGGCCCAGCCTTGCTCCTGGAGAGCTGCTGCTGGATTTGAACCGCCAAGCCAGTGGGCCATGGTCCCGCACTCAACCACTACACCACCGGGGCTCAGCCCAACAAAGAAGGATCTTAAGAGGAGTTAGATAAAAGTGGATTATTTCCCCCCCAAAAAAGTGGATTATTTCATGCAAGGGATTTGGATGAGATGCATTGTCAATCCTCAGCGCAGTCAGTCAGAAAATCATTCAAATATGTATATTGAAGAACAGGGAGGGGGGAGAAGGGGAGAGGGGATGAGGAGCTGATACCAAGGGTTCACGTAGAAAGCAAATGCTTTGAGAGTGATGATGGAAACAAATGTGCAGATGTGCTTGACATGCGATGGGTGGATGTATGGATTGTGATGAGAGTTGTGCGAGTCCCCAATAAAATGATTTTTAAATATATATAGAATATATATATATATATATATATACATGTGTGGATTTTTTTTTAAGGCATCACTGCCCTGGTGGTGGGAGTAGGAGGCCCAGCCTTTGCTCCTGTGAGCGGGAATTGAACCTCCATCCCAGTGGGCCGCAGTCCCGCGCACAACCACGACGCCACCGGGGCTCTCTCTATATACATATAGAGAAGAAAATGATAAGCGAATTAAATGGGGACATTTAGGAAAACATTTAGCACAAAAGACAAAAATGGGGCTGAGCCCCGGTGGCGTCGTGGTTGTGTGCGGGACTGCGGCCCACTGGGTTGGAGGTTCAAATCCAGCAGCAGCTCTCCAGGAGCAAGGCTGGACCTCCTACTCCTGCCACGAGGGCAGTGATGCCCCCCCCCCCAAAAAAAAAGACAGAAATGAAGAAAACAAGGAGAAAGAGGAAACGGTAATGGATGAACTGGGGGAACAAGACCAAATAGCCAAATGATAGGTGCCAAGTTCTACCTTATCAGTAACTGTGTGAAATGTTGATGGATTCTACTTCCCAATGAATACGCGGAAATTGGCAGAATGGATTGAAAAACCCTGACCCAAATCTATCTAGCTGCACGAGGCTCCCAATGCTTGTTTCTGCTAACGGTTTCTTCCCCATGAACCAAAATCAAAGTGTCCAAAGTCAGGGTGGGTGGAAAGAGGCGGGAAGAAGATTTCATCAACATTTTTTTAAATTGGTGGGGAGGGCAAAGAACAGTACAAGAAAATGAAAAGACTCCAAAGACAGGGAAGAAAATCACTGAAAGGATCTATCTGTCCTTCTGGTACTTACATAGTCGGTTGTCAACTTGAGACTTAAGAATGCAGGGATGGAGTTTAGCCTGTCAGTCAGGTTATACAGCTTGATGAGCTCCCTGGGAGCCACTAAGGAGATAAAACAGCTCTCTGAAGGCAGGACACTCACTCACTCCCCGCAAGACCTTCCTGTTGACCACTCACCTGGAGCGGAGCTGAGAGAACCCTGGAGCTGGGGAAGCCACATGGAAAGAAATCCCTGCCAGCGCCGAGGTGCTTATACCACCACTGGATCCACAAGAGGGTCCACCCACTACCCTGTGGTCTTCCTGTATCTGGTGTCATTGCATGCGGTGCATGAGTTGGAAGAGGAATTTATAGACTTTTCCGGGACGTGGGGGCTAATATTGGACTTAAGGACTTCCACTGATCTGGACTGGGATGTTTTCTTTATGTACAATTTCTCTTTGCTAGAAAGCTCTTATCCACACACGAGTGTCTATAAACTTGGTTTTCTAGTCAGCCCAGACTAATACAATCCTTTTGGGTGAATCTGCTGCACAAGCCCTCTTTAAAATGCAGAAAAATAAAGATTCTACTTTGAGGTGGTGCACCTGACCCAAGCCATGGCGTTTTCCAATGACCTCACAAGCACGTGAATGTTGGACTGCAAATAAGGAAGACTGGAGAAGAATGGCTGCATTTGAAATGTGGGGCTGTCGAAGAATATTGAAAGTACCATGGACTGCCCAAAAAAAAAAAAGGAACAGATTTGTCTTGGAAGAAGGACAGTCACAATGCTCCTTAGAATCACAGATGGTGGGTGCGTGAGTCCGGGTAGACTAGAGAAACAAATTCATAGACACGCATATGGATAGAAGGGAAAAGTTTATAGACACGAGGAATGGAACATTGAGAAAGCATCCCAGCCCAGTCCAGTCCAAGGTCACAAGTCTGATCTTAGCCCCTATGTCCAACACCAATCCATAAAGTCCCCTTCGGACTCATGAAGTCAAGGTCAGTGGGTGCAGAGTCTTGTGTGTCCGGTGGCAGTAGAAGCAGCAAAATCATCTCAGCGCCGGCAGGGGTCTCTCTGTAGCTCCTCTGACTTCAGAGATCTGGTTCCATCAGGGTAAGCCCGTGTGGCTTCTCCCCCAGCTCCTCCAGTTCCTCAGACGCTGCCATCTTGTCTTGTCAGTCGAGCGTCTCCCAACAACCGGGGAGATGGTCTCTCAAAACCACGAGGGAAATATTGCCAGACTTCCCAAAATTCTCAGAGAAGACCATGCCCGCAGAGTTCTCATTGACTACCTCCAGACTGACAGGCTAGACTCCATCAATCATGAAATTGACATCAAGTACATGACTGCCACCGTGAGATTCCATCTCTCGTGCTTTGGACGTTATCAAGAGAGACCAGTCCTTGGAGGAGGACATTGTGGTAGCTGTTTAATATCGTTTGTCGATTTGAGGAGTAAGAGTGTGTGCCTCAAACTTCCGCCTCCATGTGATGACTACCAACACCCCTGGGATTTCCACCCTGCTCAGACCTCAGACCCAGCCCTGGACCTATGGCTCTTGGGGGACAAATCTAAATCGTAGTTGTGGCTGAGTGCAACACAATGTGCCCCAGGACGGGTCTCCTCCCTCTCCCTCCTTTCAAAGACAGAGGTCCAGGGTTTCAGTGGGTGTGTCTCCAGCGAGCCAAATGTGAGGCTCAGTCTCTTCAAAAATGACAATAATAATAGTTCACAAACTATCCAGGATTCGTGAGGGAAGAGGGAAAATGGGGGTTGAGGGGGGGGTGTGGAAATGAGGAGCTGATAGCCAGGGCTGGGGTAGAAAGTGTTTTGAGAAAGTTGATGACCACACATGTACAAATGTGCTTTGCATTCAGTGGATGGATGTCTGGATTGTGATAAGAGTTGTACAAGCCCCCTCAGTAAAATGATTTTAAAAAATAAATAACGGGACATGGACCACCCAGAGAAGTCTTTGCGACGTGG
The DNA here is from genome assembly GCA_004026705.1 of Nesogale talazaci. NCBI lineage: Eukaryota > Metazoa > Chordata > Mammalia > Afrosoricida > Tenrecidae > Nesogale > Nesogale talazaci. Next base: position 7,941 of record PVJH01038231.1, on the reverse strand, counting down.
ACCCTCACAGAAGCTTGCAGGCAGTGGGAAGAGTCCTGGTGGGGGTCTGAAGACACACCCAATCCACAGTCCATCATTGCTGGGGCTCTGTGGACCGGCCTAAAGGCTGCGTCTTCTGACCTCTGGCCTCAAGTCTGTCAGAGCTTCAGGGGTCACAGCTTGCCCTTCCACTCTCCTGCTTCCCTTATCTGGGAAATATCACCTCTTAACATCAACACTAGACCTATCTTTCTCTCTCTCTCTCCTTTCCGTTCTTGTCCCCTCTCTCTGCATCTCTGTCCCTGTCTCTCTCGGGGTGTCTGTCTCCTCCTCTGTCTGTCTGAGTCTCTGTCCTCCCACCCCCTTTGAGTCTCTGAATCACACTATCTTGGGGGTTTCTGCCATCCTGGCTGGGGTCTGTACCCCCTTTCGATGCATGCTTGCCCGCAACACCCCCCAATCTCTGGGTCTCTGTCCCTCACCGCCTGCCTCCAGGTCTCTTTTCTAGCAGGGTGAATGCCCAGTGGTAGCCCTGTGGTCCGCCTCCCTCTGCTCCTGCCGTGCCCCGAAGGCTTGGCTTGGCTCTCGGCGCCTTTTCCCGGTACAGAGAAGGAACCTCAAGCCGCCTGCGGTTTTTCCTCCTCCCCCGCAGCACCCCGAAACCGAGCGCACGACTGAGTCAGGCTTGCTTCGCTCCCCGCAGCCCGGGGCGCTTTCCGGGGCATCACGACCTGCTGGGGAAGCAATCCGAAATAGCTCAGGTGGGAGGTGGATGCCAGCACGTGGGGCTGCAGCGACACCAGGGAAGGGTTGTCTCGGCAGGGGCGGGGCTTGTCCCGGCGGGGGCGGGGCTTGTCCCGGCGGGGGGCGGGGCTTGTTCGGGGTGCCGCCTCTCCCACTCACACCTGGCGCTCCCCGCCCCACTTCTCTCTCTCCGCCTGGCTGGGGTCCTGCCCTCCTACCCCAGACCCACACCTAGCCCACAAGGAAGAAGAAGAAAAATTCTTCGTTTTAGCATCAAATTCCCTTGCCACCCTGACCCTCTGCGGTTGGTTTTTTGTTTGTTTGGCCTTGGGTCTCTGCCACTTACTTCCCAGGGCGCGGGCTTTCCAAGAAAACAGAAGAGGAAGCATATTAGCATTGCGCTTGGCACGTGCACACCAGGTGCTCCAGAAACAGGGAGGGAGAGGCTGGCGGGGGAGGGGAGTCAATCGTGTCCCCCAAAGCCCTCACCTCCTGTTCCCCGCGACTGTAATCATATTTAGAAATCAACTAAAAAAAAAAAAAAGAAAGAAATCCAACAGGGTCGAAATGCCCCCTCCCTTGCGCTTTCCAAGCCCTCATTTTGGTGCGTTCAGTTTGGCCTGAATCTTTCTGGAAGGTTCTTGGAAGGGCTGGTGGGTTTGTTCCAAGCACCCACCAGACCTTGAACCCAGCCAAGCCAGGTCCTACGCCGATGGGGTTCTCTGCTGACCAAGGAGGAGGCCACGGTGACGGGCACACCTGCCACCCAAAAGACCAGGGGTGGATTTGAGGAAAGAGCCACAGACAGGACCGCCCACTTTGACGACGATGCCAGCTTCGCTTGGCCATAGAGCATGCCCAGAAAGGCCGGAGGAACGTGCAGGCCGAGGACCTCAATGTCGTGCATGCATGGGCCCGGGCTAGTGAGGCTTCGGTGAGGCCCACGGAGGTCCAGGCTGGGATCGCCATGGGCATGACTCACCAGCTCCGCCGACTGACCTACATTACCCATCCCCAACCTGGCACGTGTGCTCGGGCACCTGTCGCCTGCCTGCCAGGGGCCCCAGGCCCCAGGCCATGGCCCAGGCTCAAAGCAGGGCCGACGGTCCTGCTGAGGCCCCCACCCCCCACCCCGCGTCATTCCACTCCCAAAAGTGCCCAGGTTCCGCACAAGGTTGCATTGTCCCGCTGAGGACTAGAGGGCCTGGCGTGACTCTTGGGCTGCCCTCTCTGCCGGGCCGGTGTCTTTCTGTGCTGTTTGCACAAAGAAACGTGAGTTGGGTTTTAAAAAAAAAAAAAATGAGTGGTAGCTATGGAAAGTCTAGGGCAGCGGTTCTCAACCTGCGGGTCGCGGCCCCTTTGGGGGGGTGTCAAAAGACTCCTTCACAGGGGTCACCTGAGGCCTACCTATCGCAGCATGGCAGTGATGAAGTAGCCATGAAAAGAACTTTATGGTTGGGGGGGTGTGGCCGCAGTCATCTAACCTGGTGTCCATTTGAAGTTGAAGACTGTAGGGGCGGAGCCTCGCCTGTCAATGTGGAGATAGCCAATGAGACCTCTGTGTGGGCGTGGCCTTCGCCTGAGCATTCTGGGAAATGTAGTCATTCCTTCTTGGAGACAGAGACACTGTCTCTCTGGCTTCAGTCCCTGAGAGATGTTGCAGCTGATGAGACCCATGGCAGCATGCTGATAGACCCCGAGTCCTGGAAACTGGAGGAGCCATGGGGAGACCCCTGCCAGAGCTGAGATGCTTCTACCGCCGCTGGATCCACAAGACTCTGCACCCACTGACCTGTGATTATCCTGGTGTCATCATGTGTTAGTCCGGGTAGACTAGAGAAACAAATACATAGACATGCATATGGATATAAGGCAATGGTTTATATACAAAAGGAATGGAACATTGAGAAAGCATCCCAACCCAGTCCAGTACAAAGTCCGATATTAGCTCACATGTCCTATATCTGTCTATTAAGTCTCCTTCTGACTCACGAAGTCACAGGTCAGTGGGTGCAGAATCCCAGCACCGGCAGGGGTCTCCCCATGGCTCCTCGCATCCAGGGCTCAGGGTCCATCAACAGCATCCAGTGGTGGTAGAAGCAACTCAGAACTGGCAGGGGTCTCCACGTGGCTTCAGAGATCTGGTTCCATCAGGGTAAGGCTGTGTGGCTTCTCCTCCGGCTCCTTCGGCTCCTCAGATGCTGCCATCTTGTCTTGTCTGTGATTCATCGTCCCTGAGACTAACTCCCAACAACTGGGGAGACAGCTTCTCATCTTCATGAAGGAAATATCGCGAGGTTTCCCAGACATATCAGGAGAAAACCATGCCCACACAGGGGCCTCATTGGCTACTCAATGGCTATCTCCAGATTAACAGGCTAGACTCCACCCCTACATCTCCATCATGAAATGAACATAAGCACACCACCGCCACACATCACATGTACTTTGTGAGTCTGAAGAGGACTTAGGGATGGGTATCAGACACATGGGCTAATATGGGACTTATGGGCTTGATCTGGACGGGGCTGGGATGTGTTCTTAATATACAGTTACTTTTGTATATGACTCTTCCTTAAAAACAAACAGACAACTTTCTTATACACATAAGAGTGTTTATGAATTTGTTTCTCTAGTGTTCCCTAACTAGACTAACACAGGCGGTGACCGCACCTGCGGAACTGGATTAAAGGGTTGCTGCATGAGGGCGCTTGAGAACCACCGGTCTATGGGATCCATCCTACCAGGTCCTGTGGGGTCCCAAGGAACTGGAATCCCCTGGAAGGCAAAAGGGTTGGCTATTCTTGGTGTTTTGCTTTGTTGCAAATAGGGTCTTTGAAGATATTAATCAGCTCATGAGTAATAATGATTCTCATAATATGGGTTCCGGGGGAGTAGAGCGAGAACGCGGATAAAGGGGGGGCTGATATCAAAAAGCTCAAGAAAAGGCTTTGAGACGGATGGTGGCAGCTGTTGTTCCATTCTGCTTGAGCTAATTGAATGATGGGCTGTGATAAGAGATGTGCTAGCGTGCCCAATAAAATGATGAATCATCTTAAAAAAAAAAAAGATAGCCACCCGGTCACATGAGGATGGTCCCTTATCCAATTGGTGGTGGCAGTGGTGGCAGGCAGGTTCCGACACATGGGGCAGCCTGGTCAATATGCACGGGCAGGAAACACTGCCCGGTGCTGCCCGTCCTCACCACGGTTCCGAGGCCAGAGCCCATGTGCACGGCCGCCGTGTGCCCCCCGGCTGCCCGCCCCCCCTCCACCCGCCTCGCTCAGGAGCGAGTGTTTATAATGGAGGCACCAGGGCTGCATGGCACTGCTTCCCCCAAGAGCACCTGGGGGTGCCAGAAGCTGAGCGAGAGCCGGAGGACCTTCCCCGGAGAGACGAAGGAAGGGTGGATGGCTCGAGTTTGGATTTTCCAGCCCCTCCAACGCGGACGAGCGCGGGTCCGTCCATAGAAACCACTCCCCTCTCCCCCAGACTTGGGGTACTTTGCTAGGGAAAACATCAAAAGTCACAGCCCTCCCATCGATTCCCTCTCACAGCCACCTTGGAGAGTGGTGAGGGCAGAAGTGCCGTGTGGGTTTCTGAGATGCTCATTTTGGGGGGACTTGTACAACTCTGATCACCATCCATCCATCCATCCATCCATCCATCTATCCATCCATCCATCCATCCATCATCCATCGTGTCAAGCACATCTGTACATTGTGGCTTTCCTCATTCTCAAAACATTTGCTTTCGACTGGAGCCTTAGGTATCAGCGCCTCATTTTTCCCCTGCCCTCCCTGCTCTCCCTGCTCTCATGAACCCTGATAACTTATAAATTATTATTATGTTGTCATATCTGACACTGTCCTACGTCTCCCATCCCCTGCTTTTCTGTTGTCCGTCCCCCAGGGAGGAGGTTATAGGCAGATGCCTGTAATCAGGTCCCCCTTTCTACCCCACCTTCCCTCATCCTTCCGGTATCGCCACTCTCACCCCTGGTCCTGAAGGGATCGTCTGTCCCAGATTCCCTGTGTTTCTGGTTCCTATCGGTACCAGTGTACCATATTTTTTTGGCTCATAAGACACACCTGACCATACAACGCACCCAGGTTTTAGAGCAGGAAAGTAAGAAAAAGGTATTCTGAACCAAATAGTACCCATATGCAAGTGACATATTACCACACACATCTGTGTTGTCACTTAACGGTAACTCAAACCAGTTGGTATTATTATTTTTTTGTGTGGGCATCACTGCCTGTGGTGGTCGTGGGCGCTACCCAGTGCCGGTCCTGAGAGCCGCCGCTGGATTTGAACCGCCAAGCCCGCGGGCCGCAGTCCCGCACTCAACCACTTACGCCATCGGGACTCAGCCCCCAGTTGGTATTTTTTTTTTTTTTTGGCATCACTGCTCTCCGGTGGTGGGAGTAGGAGGCCCAGCCCCACTGCTGGAATTGAACCTCCGTCCCAGTGGGCCGCAGTCCCGCGCACAACCACCACGCCACCGGGGCTCAGCCCCCAGTCGGTATTATTATTAAAAGACACCAACCCACCGGACAGGTAGGACCTTGGCATGGCTGGAGAGACCGTACAAGCCTCTCCCCCACCATGACGGGCTCTTTGCCTGCCTGTCAGAGGACCCTGTACTGCATCCCATAGTCCCGGCCTGGACGTGACCTGGTACCGTCCCTAGCTGCCTCCTGTCCCAATGTTCTCATCCTGTCAGTGTCACACACACGCAGGGGAGGCGGGCGCTGTGCCCATCCTGCGCCCTGACTGACATGGAGACGCCAGGAGGCGGACTTCCCCCGAACACACAGCAATCCACAGCCTGCAGACGGCAGGCTGTCAGTGGGCACATGGGATCACGGACACATGTTCTGGGGGGCCACACCTGCGGACCATAAGACGCACTCTCGTTTCCCCCCACTTTGGAGGGAGGAGGAAAACGTGGACTTACGGTCCAACAAGTGCAGTACATTCTCTGAGACTCTCGCTCATTATGGGGGTGAAAAGCCCTGTCTTTCTCCTCTGAGATTCTCGCTCAGTATGGGGGTGAAAAGCCCCGTCTTTCTCCTGTGAGGCGGCTGCTGGGACCATGCCTCCTGTTAGGCCCCCGTGGCAGTCCTAAGAAACTAGTCGTTCGGTGCCATTGGGTCGGTTTCAGCCCGTGGGGACCCGATGTCCCCCAGAACAAAACTCTGCCAGGTCCTGCTCAGCCTCTCAAGGGTGAGCCCCTCCTTGCAATGGCTGTGCCAGTGCATCTGGGGAAGGGTCTTCCTCCGTCTCCTGTGGACCCTCTGACTTCATCCGGGAGTCCTCTCCGGCCTTGTGGTTCTGCTGGGGGCTGAGAGTGAGTCCGGGGTTTTCAAGTCCTGTGAAGCCTGAGCGTCTGGGAAACTCACAGGGGCCATTCCAGCCGGTCCTGCCGACTGGCTCAGAGTCGGCGTCGAGGGGAAGGAGAGTGAGCGAGTTTATTCAACAAGGGTCGTGAACCTCACTGAGGACCGGGCCCTCCAGCTCACAGGACCAAAGTCTGTGAAACTCGCCAGCTGTCCAGTGAGTGCTGTGTGAGTCTGGGTAGACTAGAGAAACAAATTCATAGCCACGCGTATGTCTAGAAGAGAGAGGTTCATAGACAAGAGGAATGGAACATTGGAAAGCATCCCAGCCCAGTCCAAGCCCCCAAGTCTGCTATCAGCCCATATGTCCGATACCAGTCTATAAAGTCTTCTTCAGATTCACGAGGCACATGCAATGACGCCAGGACAGTCACAGGCCAGCGGGTGCAGAGTCTTGTGGATCCAGTGGTGGTAGAAGCGTCTCAGCACTGGCAGGGGCCTCTCTGTGGCTTCTCAAGCATCTCAGCGCTGGCAGGAGTCTCTACATGGCTTTTCTAGCTTCAGAGGTCTGGGTCCACCATGGTCAGCCCGTGTGACTTCTCCTCTGGATGTCTCACAGGGAGTCAGCCTGTGTCTTGTTAGTAGAGCATCTCCAAGGGACTGAGGAGTGAGAGTCTCACCTCCAAGGGGGAGATATGGCTGGATTTCCCAGAATTCTCAGGAGAAAGCCATACCCACCAAGAGATCCATCCCATTGGCTCTCTCCAGATTGACAGGCACTCTCTTAATCCTCACACTGACACCAGATAGGGTGACTGTCACAGGTGTCGACTCATAGCCGGTCCTCTAAACGACGGACCCAAACGCGGCCAGGTAGGTCCTGCCCAGCCGCACAGTCCTTCTGTTTGGGCCCCACATCCTGCAGGGTCTCCCTCTGTTCCCAAACCAAGGCGGAGGCACACTCCTCCTCTTCCTATGACCCCCTCACCCCCTCCCCGACTCACCATGACTCACTCCCAAGAAACTCCTGGTTTCAGCCCATGGGATCTGCGTGTCCCCCCCCCCACCGCCTCCCCGTTGGATGCAGAAAGACTTCTCCCAAGTTGTATCCCCACACATCTATGCCAAACCTAACTGCTTGCAACGCGTGGGTAAACGATTGTCAAGTTATCGCTCTGAAGGCACCAGCCATCCCGAGCAAGCAGACCCTATTGCCTGTTCCACCATAGGTGGGGCTGACTCCCTGCTGTTTTGAGCTTAGAGCAAATCAAGTGTCCAGCTCAAGGGCCATCAAGGTTAGGCCGCCATCATGAATCTAGCATCCGCCCATCTTGTCCCATGCACACCCTTAATCCCTGCTCTCCCTATAGCGTGCGTGCCCCTGGACTATCCCCCTCCCATGACTGGATGACCTACCGAACAATCCCTGCCTGTGACATACGTCTTTACCTGTAATCAGAAGGCTTACATACCCCCCAAAGAATATATGTGTCTTGGTTAGAAATAAATCACTCTCTCTCCTGCCTTCTCTGCCGGTCCTGGTTGTTGAGAGCATGGCCATGCAGGAGGGGAGCATGCTGCCATGAAATAGGTCTGACTCCTTCATTTTACTCTCTCTCTCTCTCTTTCTCTTTCTCTCTCTCTCGTTTCTCTATAACTTTATTATCATTTCGCTCTCTTTGAGAGAGCCGCACCATTGAGCCTACGGAACCCGTGACCAGTTGTGGGGGTCCGGCATCCCCCACACTACAACCCCTGTCTCTTTCCTTTCATGGCAGCCCCTCCCCCCCTCCTCTGGGATGTTTGCTCCCCAAATCCCCCCTAACTGGGATTACCCTACTTGCTCTTCAGTCTGAAAAACACATTCTCCTTAAGA
>PVJH01038230.1:0-17313 GCA_004026705.1 Nesogale talazaci | reverse complement strand
AGTAATAAATCTCTCTCTCTCTCTCTCTCTCTCTCTCTCTCTCTCTCTCTCTCTCTCTTCCCCCGTGGACAATAAGCGGGGCTGGGGTGAGCATACTACCACGAAATGTGGCTATGTGTGTGACTCCATGATTTCTATCCCTTGTATCTTCTCTGATTTTACAATCATCTTTACTTGTTATCACTGTACAGTTGCACCTACCGGACCTGTTCTGATGATGTGTTAGGAGCTGTTTCCTCTGACAGCTGTCCAGATTGTATAAGTGTATAGGTTTGTGCCTGGGAAAAGTGTCTATAAGCCACACATCACACACATAGAATTGTGGGGGCTAGAATTGGGGGAGGGGCTTGCATCCCCTCCTCCCCTCATTATTCTGTCTCCCCTCTAGCAGCTCCAGACACGCTCCCCTTGCACAGTGTTCAGCACCATGGATTGTACATGAAAACATTCATGCTGGAAATGGAACCAACGGAGCCAATCACAGAGAATCAGCCTGGAGGGTCCGTGAGATCCTACTCCAAGACGGCTGGGTCTTTTCTCACCCAGTCTCTGTTTTCATCCTTTCCTGGGAGTCGGTCAAGCGGAAACCCAACTCATGGCTGCTGCATCAATGCTGACTCATGGGACCCGAGAGGACAGCGTGGAACTGCCCTTGTGGGATTCTGAGAGGGCAACTCTTAAATAGGAGTCAACAGCCTCCTTTCCGCCTGATGGTTTTGAACCGCCCACCTTGTGATTAGCCACCAGGATTCCTCCTTGGAGTTACTTGGGTGCCCCCCCCCCCTAAAGTTTACAGCCTTTCCATTTGGAAGACACACTTTTTCGTGTGCTCCTGGCTTTTCAAGACTGATTCATATCTTGTTTTTAGTGTCACGGTGCAACAGTAAACGTGGACAGTGCTAACTCCCTCAGCTCAGACACCTGGGAGATGTACGAGGGACGAAGGGGGGTTTTTCCAGCTGCAGGGAAGGAAAATTTAAATTTTGCCGAGGAAGCAAGAGAGCCCCTCTCTCATGCTGACCATGAGCCCTAGCTATAAACCCTTGTGACGCCCCCCCCCCCCCAGGACTCAATTGAATTTGTGACAACTTCCAGCTGGGGGTTCTCAGGGTGGTGCAAATGGCTCAAGGGTGTGTCTGCTCAGAGATCAATCAATGGCTTGAGTTCACCCGGAGGCACCTCGGAAGAAAGGCCTGGTGTTCTTATTTCTGAGAAATTCAGCCACTGGAAACTGTGCACAGGTCTATTACAGACATGACTATAAAAAATTACTTGCTAACAACCACTCAAAGCCCGAAAGACTGAGGTTGTCTTGCTCTTAACTTTGAGACCACTGTGTCTTCAAAGATCTTCCTTTTTTTCCCCCTGACCTTCTACTTTTCCAAGCCTAAGTGCCTAGTCCTTCCTGCTAACACGCCCTCACGACAGCCCATGCCGTTTAACCCTTGTCCACATAAGTTTTGTCCTCGAGTCTTATAAGGCACACTTACTCTAGCACATCACTCCAAACATCTTTTATTTTGTGGTGAAAAATAATTTTTATTTTTTACTCATTTTAAAATCATTTTATTGGGGGCTCATACAATTCTTATCACAATCCACACATAAGTCCATTGTGTGTCAAGCATATTGGTACCTCAGTTGCCCTCATCATTCTCAAAACATCTGCTTTCCAACTAAGTCCTTGGTATTAATTCCTCACCCTTTTCCCCCTCTCTCATTCCCCCTCCCTCATGACCCCTTGATAATTTATAGAATATTATTACATCATCGTATCTTACATTGTCCGATGCTTCCCTTTACCGACTTCCTAGTTATCCATACTCCAGGGAAGAGGTCACGGATAGATCCTTTAATCGGTTCCCCCTTTCTACTCTACTTTCCCTTCACCATCCTGGTATCACCACTCTCACCACTGCTCTTGAAGGAATCGTCTGTCCTGGATTCCCTGTGTTTCCAGTTCTACTCTGTGTCACTGCACATCCTCTGGTCTAGCCAGATTTGTAAGGTAGAATTGGGATCATGACAGTGGGGAGGAGGAATTATTAAAAAACTAGAGGAGAGTGGTATGCTTCATCCTGGCTGCACTGCACCCTGACTGATTGTCTTCTCACTGCGACCCCCTCTGTAAGGAGAAGTCCATTACCTACCGATGGATTTGAGTCCCCAACCTGTACTCCCCCTCATTTATAATGATATAATTTTTAGTTCTTTGATGCCTGATACCTGATCCCTTCGACACCTCGTGGTCACACAGGCTGGTATGCTTCTTCCATGTGGGCTTTGTTGCTTCTGAGTTAGATGGCTGCTTGTTTACCTTCAAGCCTTTAAGACCCCAGATGCTATATATTTTGATAGCTGGGCACCATCAGTTTTCTTCACCACATTTGCTTATGTATACATTTGTCCTCAGTGATCCCAACACAAAGGTGGGCACACAATGATGTGATTTTATGTTCTTTGATGCCTGATTCCTGATCCCTTTGACACCTTGGGTCACACAGGCTGGTGTGCTGTTTCCATGTGAACTTTGTTGCTTCTGAGCTAGATGACTGCTTGTTTACTGTCAATTCTTTAAGAACCCAGAGGCTATATCTTTGGATAGTCGGGCACCATCAATTATCCCCCACACATTTACTTATGCACACATTTATCTTCAGTGATCATGTCAGGAAGGTGAACATCATGGAATCCCAATCTAATAGAACAAAGTGTTCTTGCATGAAGGAAATAATATACATCTATTCCTCACCACCACCACCCCCCCTGCAAATCTACTTTTATGTCCAAAGCCTCCTGGGGCAAAATTGCTTTTCATCTGTGAAGCTGTGAAATCCAGACTACAGGTTATCCTCATTCAGAGAGCAATGGAAAAGCAAGGAGAAATAACAGGCAAGTCCTAAAACCCAGCAAACAATTTACATTATTTCTCAAGTCTTGAAAAGAATTCTGTGTCTGAGACCGCTGAGGCAATGGACTTGTCCTCCAAACTTCAGGTGCTGGCTGTGCCCTCTGAATTCTGCCCGGAAGCCCCTCTGTCTTGACTTCATCGCAGCCTCTCAGGACCCTGGATGGCAGCTCTGCCCCTTTGGCTTTGAGTCAGTCGCTCCAGTCATTGGGTCCATCTGACCTCACCCCCCAACCAACCCTGACCTTCTGCCCATTACATATGGAAACCCAACCCCTCAGCTTTCAGCAGAAGAACCAGCTTCATTCCTCTGGCCCTTGTGAATTGAGCCGCACATTACAGAGTGAAATGATACAGAACTAACTCTTTGAAACACAGTAGGCCAGCCCCCCCAAAACCCAGCAACTGGGTTGTTTCCTTCTTTCAAGCCCCAGAGGCCAGAGTTCTACTCTTGGAGGTGAAGGCAGCTCTGCTTCCTGTGTTCCTGTAGCTTAAGCTTCTATTTCCTGGTTCCTTGGTCTCTTAAAAAGGCAAGTCCAGCACTGCCGTGCTCAGGCAAGTATTAAAAGGACTTTAGCGCTACCAGCAAGTGTCCAGAGGCTTCCTAATTGACCCATCAGCCTTAGCCTGAAGGCAGTCCATGCTCTTGCTCTGTGGGCCAGTTGTTGTGCTGTGTTGGGCCCTCTTGAAGTTTCTCTGCACCTGTTTCTCACTGTTGATGCCTAGAAGAAAGATTAACAGCATGAACCTTTCATGATGTTGCCGGGTCCTCCTTCCAAGGGACCCGGCTTTCCCCTCATTCAAGGGGTTGTGGGTCTGTAAACTGTCTCTGGTCTGGGAATTGATTGACTGGTCATGACTGTCTATCCCTCTGTTCACCTGATCCAGCATTCTTCTGCCTGTATAGATCATGTAAATATTTAGTAGGTTTCCCATGTATTTCACTCCTAGGGACACCATGACTAAGTATCCAATGCCATAGTCCACATGAGACAGCTTGCTTTGATTACTACGAAAGCCTTGTTGTCTGTTATAACCATGTCCACCCAGTCTCTGTTGATTCACACCTGACACTTGTCCTCTGTCATCATAGAGTCCAATCAGCCCCATCGTGGGCAAATGTTGGAGTTTATTTAGGGGAGTTCCCACTGTTAATTCTGGTGCACATAAAATTGCACTCATGGGAGTCTTCAGAAATGCTTGGGCCCACTTTACAAACTTGTTCCTTAGGGTTGTGGTGAAGGGTATGTATTCAGGACACCTCCTCTTGGGGTCTACCAGAATATCTTGATAGATCTATTCCAACATACCAATTTCTCTCAGCTTTTGGATCCCTTCTTCTACAATGTACCAAGGTAGATCAGGAAACTCAGGTTCATCTGATCTAGGCTATCTGGCAGCCCATGCCTCAGTGAACCAACCAAATAAGAACTTAGATCCTCTCTTAGCTTCTTTCACAGAGACATTGAGAGAAGAATCTGTGCTTCGGGGTCCCATATCCAGAAACTCAGACTACATTTTACATTTACTCAGACTCATATTACATTTCTTGAACCAGTATCCCACACCCTCAGTACCATTCCCAAGGATATTCCTCAGGCTTCTGCTTGCAAGTATTCGAAAGCTCAAGCAGGTCTTTGTGAGTATAGTGTGCTTCTGCTTGGATAATCATCTCAACCTCACCTTTAGGAGCTTTCCCAGCCTTACTTTTAGTTACAGGTCTACATGAAATTATCAGTGGCGGGGGTGTTTCCTGGGTGTTCTCAACACTATCTTGTAAGGCATCTCCCTCAGGAGAATGGTACAGATGCAGCCCCACCTGGCATTTCACCTTGAACAGGTTGGTTAATGTGCTCAGGTGTGGGTTGTTTTGTTGATAATGGATTAATACCTTCAGCTGGGAAGGGTGGATCTATTGACTGGGCTGGTTCAACATCCTCTTCTTCTGTATCATCAGTCCATATGTTCCTATCTCCTGTTTCAGGGTCCCAATTTTTTTTCCTACGAATGCCCTCACTTTGTTATCAGACATTGTTGTAGATCTGCCATTCAGTGGCAGCCACTCGCATAATGAGACTCTGGTCCTGGTTCTCAGCAACGTAGGCTCTATAACTAGAAGTCATAAGGCTCTCCTTTGTAGCACAGGTGGAAGTTTCTAAGTCTGTAAGTCTGCACCTGAGGTGCGCTTTTGAGGCCCTGAGACCATCCCTCTCCTTAATCACACTATCAATTATAAGGAGGACTAGCCAACCAGCTTTCCTGTACTTGCCATCTTGACAAAATTGTTGGAAAATATCAAATATACGATCTCCCAGAACCTCTTCTTTAACCAGCACCCTATCTACCAGTGGTGCTACTTTAGTTGTTAGCTTTTCTATTTCACACCATGGATTAGTAAGAGTGGCTTTAGGTGTAGAATTAGCATCATCAGTGCTCTTAAGACTAATCAGACTGGAGAGACAATCTAAGAAACCCATATTTATGATTTTATTTCTCTAGAAGCACTCCTGGTACCACTTGTGTTAGGATTCTTTAGAGAAACAAAACCAGGACACTAATAATTCTCTCTCTCTATTTATATAGATAGAAAGCTATCTAACATAACAGTTAACTAATCTAAAAGCAGTACAAGTAGCTCAGTGCAGCTCACTTGCATGAAACAGTTAGTAGACTGGCAGTCCTTCAAGTCTTGAGGGCTGCTGAGTAGTCCTCTGTAAAGTAATTCAGGCTATCTAGCCACAAGCAACAAACAGCAAGACAACAGTCAGCCAGATAACCGAGTCCAACAGTCCCAGCTCTGGAGATGTATATTCCAGGAGCATGGTGAAGGAGGGCTTGAAGGAACCTCAACTCACAGCAACACAGTCCATGGATTAGGTGTCCCACGGGTAGTGTAGCTTAGAGATCGAGGCACAGGACAAACAACGCAGCCGGCTAATCCGAAGATCCAAGAACAAGAGACAAAGGGAGAAAAAGAGCTCATTGAGCCATTGATATCTCTGCCCTTCAATTGATCTCACATGTGTTCATTGGCCACGTTGTCACAACAAACCTTCCTATCTTCTTTGGGCTTGTTGCACAACAAACCTACCTATCACAGACAGATCCCTTGTTCGATCTCTCTTACATCTCAGGAAAAGATGAACTCAAGATACAACCTCATCTGCCAACATTTCTGCCTCATGTACATCCTACAGATTAGGGTTGACGAGATGTAGGATAATAACCACAGATCTCCAAATGAAGGACAATTACATAATGCTGGGAATCATGGCTTAGCCAAGTGGACACATATTGGGGAGGTGGGGAAGTGTATCAGTCACTTAATGTGTGTCATTTTGAGGATTAAGAATGCAGGTGGTAGAGCCTAGCCTGTCAATCTGGAGATGGCCAATGAGATCTCTGTGTGGGCCTGGTCTCCTCTTAGAATTCTGAGAAATGTAGTAATTCCTTCTTGGAAGCAGGAGCCACCATCTCTCTGCTCACTCCTGGGAGACATTGCTGCTGACATGAAACATGGCAGTATGCTGATAGACCCTGAGCCCTGGAAACTGGAGGAGTCACAGGGAGACCCCTGTCAGCGCTGAGATGCTTCTACCCCCACTGGATACACAAGACTCAGCACCCACTGACCTGTGAATGTCCTGTTGTCATTGCATGTGCTTTGTGTGTCTGAAAAGGGTTTATGGATTGGTAACAGACACATGGGCTAATATCAGGCTTACCATCTTGGACTGGACTGGTATGTTTTTCTCAATGTTCAATGGCTCTTGTATATAAACCTGTTTCTTATACACATATTTGTGTTTATGAATTTGTTTCTGTAGTCTACTCAGACTAACAAAAGGAGGACACTATTCAATCCATAACAGATGGTGTCAGGAGTTGGTCGATTTGAGGCTTATCTTGTTTCTACCATAGACCTGATTTAAACAAACTTCTTCCAAGTGACAATCATGAAATAATTATCTCACAGATTGTTAAGAGGTTTAAATGAGATAAACTATCTAAAGACAATCTCATTTCTGAGATGGGAGGCTCATGGAGTTCCAGACCTCAGTAGACAAGTGAATGAAGAATTCTGATTTTACCAAGTTGCCTCAAATCTTCCACTCTGTGACATGACCAGCCTTGACTGTGACACTTGAAGCCCTCAATGGTGGCAGTGTCCTGTTAGTGTGCATTACCTTCTGACTTGCATTTTCAGTTTAAAGAATGAAGCAACCTCCCTCTCGTCTATCAAAATATCACACTGCACCCTTTCCGCTACCAATTGGAGTGATAAGTTTCTCCCCTAGCAATCGGAGTGCAGATGGTCAGACAATTGAGAGGATGTTGTTGGCAGGGGGAGGGAAAGGGATGGTTTGTGAGGAAATCCTTGCGTAGCCCACACTCTGTGTCCTTTTCATCCCATTGGGAGTCAGCACTGCTGACTACATGCTTAATTACAGTAATTTGCAGGCAAGCGTTCATATTGCTAATGATATTGCTTTGCCATGTGATTATGTGAGTGCCATTCTCAGCTGTGGCGTCAGCGCTGCAGCATGTGCATAACTCCAAATTATGCCGATGGTGCAAAAGGCAGCATTTTCTCAGTCAAAATGCTCTGTCGGGGAGGAGGCAGCCTGCAATTAGACCAAGCCTGTCTCACTAGGGAGCTGACAGGCCTGGCTCACAAACTTTGGGGTTGGTGACAACCTTAAGCAGATGTAGACTCTGACTGTTAAGACCCTTGAGTCCAGAACAGACATACGAACCAACCTTTAGAGCTAGCTAGTCCATCATAAGAGTGCTGCACGGATAAGCATTTTATGGGCATATCAAGTGCACTGCTGTAACTTGTGCTTCGGTAGTTCCTGGCCCACTCAACCCAAATCACCACTTTTTCCAATTCCCTTCAATGCTTTTTGTTTGGTTTTTGTCTTCCCCACTCCTCACACAAATGAAATTGGATTCACCAGCAGTTCCTGCTAAGAAAAAATCTTCTTCAAATCGGTTATATTACAACCTTAACCCTCAGGTTGAAGAGATACACAGAATGGTCTTCCCAACTGAGAGGTTGAGATGGGTGTCACAGAAAGGAGACAGAGCTTAGTCAGGAATGAAAAGTAAAGATATGTTTTATTGGGGTAAGAACTTTTGGGGAATGGAAGGGAAGGGACAGCGGAGAAAGGGACAGGAGCATCTTGAGCCCCTGGGCGGGTTCCAAGGTCTGAGAGTGAGGTCAGGGAAGCTGTACCTGTTGGTGGGGCAGTGGGATCTGTATAGGGTATGATCCAAGGGCACATGGACTGATAAAGGGGAAGAGAGGTCTTCTTTGCTTCCATTTGCAGGTTTTAGTCAGGAAATGGCCTGTTAGTAAATCATGCTGGTTTTTCATAGACTTGCTTCCCGGAATGCTGTGTGGACCCTGTCCAAAGGGAGAAGCTCCTTGAAGTGTTGGAGGCAGGGGTTGCAAAGTCCAAAAGGTTTTTTTGTCTTCCTGAGGGACTAGTGGATGGGGGCTGCTTTGTTCAGACTATCTAATAGCTTAAGATCTAGGTAGTCTACTCAGGAGAGAGGCGTCCACTTGTGTGCTTGAGTATTTAATGTACTGTGTTAACCCCACCTCTGCCCACCACCACCACCACTCCAACCCCCCTAGCTAGCTTCCCCCAAGCAATAAAGAAAAACTTGCTTTCAGAGAAACCAGAAGTCTCATTGTTGCCACACTCAAATTTACAGAAATGTTAAACTCCTCTCTAATGGCTACAACTTTTATCTGTAGCAGATTCACCACCCCTTATAAGCTCACTTTGAAGTTGTGATATGCAAAGGTTTGCAAGAGGTCCTCTTGTGTTTTGTTTGTGTGTGTGTGTGTGTGGCCTCATGGCCCTGGTGGGAGTAGGAAGCCCAGCCTTGCTCCTGGAGAGCTGCCGATTTGAACCGTCAGCCCTGTGGGCTGCAGTCCCGCACGCGACCACTATGCCACCAGGGCTCAACCTGCAAGAGATCCTCTTATCTGGGTCTTCTGCTCCAGCCAGGCAGAGCTGGAGCCCTTCAAAGCCTGGTGTGTGCCAGACCATCCTCACACCAAGACACTCTGTCTGCCTTCCAGCAGAGCCCAAAGCTCAACCCATCCAGGAGACATGGCTTAGCTACCCTGAAGCCAGTGGCTGGCTCCACTTCTGAAGTGAGGCTGCTGGGTGGCTGGTCCCAGATTCAAAGGGGTGGGACCTAAGTCCAGTTCGGTTGGAAGCTTCCGGCGAATAATAGAACCTGGCTCCTCCTCTGTGGAATGGAGAGGATTGGCCGCGCCTCATGGAGACCTTATTCACAACAGGAGGAAACCCGGCTTGGTCCTATGCCAATGTCCTAATCAGTCCAGTGCTTGAATCCGCTTCGGCAGTCACTGGGTCAGTTCATCTCAGAGGAGCCTGGCCAGTCCCTCGCCAGCGTAGCCAGCGCTCAGTGGTCCGTAGAGATCCAAGTGTGTCTATGATCGGAAGTTATGCCACCAGTACCTCAAATACTCATAATACATACTTTCCTGCAGTGCTTTTAGACTAATCAGACTAGCAGGAAAGACCTGGCAATCCATTTTTAAAATAGCAGCCTATGAAAGCCTTGGATATCACAGTGGTCCGGTTTCATCATGCTTGGGGTTGCAGAGAAGTGGAGGTAAACTCCAGCCTCTGGAAGCTAACACCGGAAACCACTCTCCTGGATATTTACAAAAAGAGGGCAGGGCCAAGAAGGCACAAAATGCAAAGCCGAGAGAGAGGTTTTATCAAGTCCAGGATGGTTTCAGAGACAGGTAATCTTGCCGGGTCATTTTGCCTACCAATGTTATTTGCCTTGGATTTGAATTGCATTCGTGGCATAATTTTTCACGTTAAAAAGAAACTGTTGACCCCTTTTCAGATCGTTTCTGCTTCTAGTATTTTCTGCTTTCGCCTTGATGTCTTTCTGTGTTTTGTCTGGTCTGCCACGTGTCAGTCCGTCTCATCAAGGCTCCGCCTCCTCCTTTTCTACGGATCCTCTGCTCGGTGCACCGAACCTGGGTCTGCTTTCCCTGGGACTGGTCTCTCCTGACCGCATGTCCAGTTAATGTGAGAGAAAGTCTCATCACTGCTGATTCTTCTGAATGTACATTGTGATTCGGGTGGAAGTTTATAGAGCAGATTCGTTTTCCACTCAGCCATCCACATACGCTCTATTTCACGGCATCGCTGGCCATCGCCACGACGCACCAGCACGGTCCTCATTCGGTCTTGTGTTCCCATTTCCACGCATCTTCCTTTCTGACCCCTTCTTGCCTTTTGAACTCGGCGTCCAGGGGCAGGTTCCCTTTTGCTCTCAGGAGCGATTGTTCTGAGTTCTGTGGACCTCCCTGGGCTTACTGGTCTCCTCACAGTCTTGCCTGGTGTTTGGCTGCGTAAGTTCAATTCCGGGCAGGAGGGATGACTAAAGATGCCAGCCTTACGGGGTTCCAAGTTCGCATTTCTTACGATTTGGGGTTTTGTTCCATATCTTCCAACAAACCCTGGTATTTCTACTGTGTTAGCTTTCAGAGCATAGCCGATGTTTGCTGGTTCCATTTGCTCTCTGGCCAGTTTCCGTGTACCTTTGATTTGTTCCAGTCTCTATGCTCGGCTTTCAGCTCGCGTTCAGGCACACCTCGATCCTCCAAGCATCGTCTTTTCTCTTTACCACATCAACAAGGTTCTGTGCCGCAGATTTACCCTGTGCCGTACATTGTTTCATTTCTCGATTGATTGTGAGTCCAAATAAAACGAAACCCTAGATAACTGCAATCTTCCTTCCCGTTGTCATTGTCTTGTCTCTGGGTTGCAGAACACTGGGACTTTCTGCTCTGGTAAGCAACTACAGTCTGGGACTTTCACAGGGGCAGTGGCGCCCCATCCTATGAGGTGTCTGTGAATTGGCCTCACTAGATGAACAGTGAGGTGAGTGGGGTGGTGAGACAGTGGGATATTTGTAGGACCTGGATTAGGGAAATATGCAAATGAGGTGAAGAAAGCTGATGGTGCTTGCACCAATAAGGAGGGAGGCTGCTTCCTGGTACTGCAGCTGCAGACTCTGGGTCTGTGAGAAATCACTTTGTTTTACAACCTCCTTCCCTGGAATGCTGTGGGGGGATTTGAAGTCCAACAAGTCATTTATCTCTGAGAGGCTGGGAAAGGGAGGGGGCACCAGCCTGGTTTGGGGAGAGAAACGATTTGGAATGCTAGAGTCAGGGACTGTAAATTCCAGCAGGTCGTCTGTCTTCCTGAGGGAGTGAGGGAATGAAGACTGCCAGTCTGGCCCCAACCCAAACCCACATGAGCACAATGAAATGTTCTGAAATTCCCAGCCTTCTTAATGCTATTAAGAGTTTCATACGATCTGCACAGTTGAATACCTTTCCTGTCAATAAAGCACAGATAAACATCTTAGAGTTTTGAGTTCACCCAGAGGTGCCATTGAAAACCCCACTGAGCACAGGCCCACTTGAACACACGTGACCCTGCTTTGACAGCAGCTCTGAGATAACCAACCTTACTGTGACCATGGCCTCTAGCCCTGAGCCCTCTCTGTGCCCCAAAGACCATACTCAATTAAGCCTTGCAGGCGCTACCTAGGCCTTTTTTGATTAAAGAATAAGAGCAGATTTCTCCCTCATGATTTAAAAAAAGCACTGGGTGTTCATCACTGTAGAAGCTCTCCCAGCTTTCAGCAGCAGCTTCCAGACCTGGGAAAACTCCCTCTTTGATGCAAAGCATGCTCCCAGGCAAGAAACAGGATAGGAGGAATTCCCTTCAGTGTCTGATTCCCGGGCTGTGATCTTAGAGGAAACACAAGCGTTGGTGCCCTTTGAGCATGTGTGTCTGGAAGCCTCTCTGTTCCTGTGACTTGTGACCCCCGAATGGTGTTGGCTTGGGTTTTCATTGTGTGGATCAAGTTAAGGCCCCGGGCTGTCACCACAGCTGCGTGAATTTGAGACACAGCAGCCTTTCCCTCAGCTCTTCAAATGCTGATGGGAACAGGCTCACCTAAGCCAAAGCAGTGGAGCGACGCAAACACGGGAGGACTGCCTATTTCACTCCGATTTTATTGGAATATAAATTGGCCCGAACATTTCTCTCCAGGGAAACAAATATTTCCAGGCCCTGCGCTGTCAGAGTAAGAGGTGTGATCCAAGGATCCCCTTTTCTGCAGAGGTGAGTTCAGGCTTGTTCTGACACTGTCCTCCCCACAGGCAGGGGGCGCTGAAACTTGCCACTGCTCTGCGGCTCTGATCACTCCCAGCAGCCTTCCTTGCTGCTTTAGTGTTGCATAAGTCTCTCAATGACCTTTCCCACAATTTCACAAACTGCACAAGGAGGCACTCGTAAACCTGGCTCCACAGGGAGCCCTGCTGTTCTACTAAATGCTTCCAACAGCGTTCTGATCTAAGTGTTCAGAACCAGAATGTTCTTGGAGGTAGGCTCCTATTTCGTAGGCATGATGCACATTTTTCTCTCCTGACAAACGTGGACCTCTAAATGGCCCACTCACCTGAAGAATCACGGTGAGACATGGTTTCATACAGTGCTGGAAGATGAGCCCCTTAGATTGGAAAACACAGACAAAACTCCCAACAAAACAAAAACACCCCCACACCAAACAAACACACTCCGCCCTCCACTGAATGGAGTCCAGTGTGACAAACAGTGGGCCAATCAGACGCCGTAGGATAGAGCTGCCCCTCAGGTTTCTGAGGCTGCAACGTTAAAGATGGCATTAGGGTTGCGTCCTCTCGCCCTATGTGTTCGATCTGGATGCTGAATGGACTGGATTACTGTGAGGAAGAGTGCAGTCTCAGGAGTGGAGGAAGGCTTAGTGACAATCAGAGGTGAGTACATGGCTTAACCTTGCTTGCTGTTAGCTCGGAGGACTGGCAAGTCTTGCTGATGAAGCTCAAGAGTGCAGCCTTCAGTGTGGACCACAGCGCCAAGTCAAGAAGACCCACAACTGGACCATGAGGTAGCATTACAGGGGACAGGGCACTGTTGTCAAGGGGACAGGGTGACATTGTCAAGGATTTCGTCTTGTTTGGCTCCATAATCAATGCTCATGGAAGCAGTAGAGAAGAGATCAAAAGATATGTTGCATTAGGCAAATCTGGCACGTGAAATGTTTTTAGACTATGTAAGAGCAAGCATGTTACTTTGAGCACCGAGGGGGCCAGGCCCAAGCCATGTGTTTTCCATGGCCTCCTATGTGTGTGAAAGTTGGGCATTGACTACGGAAGTTTGAAGAAGAATGAATGTCTTTGATCTGTGGTGCTGGAGCAGAATATTGAAAGTACCAGGGACTTCTGAAAGGACAGCCTGGTCTGTCTTGGAAGAAGTTAGGCCAGAATGTTCCTCGGAGGCAAGGATGGCGAGACTTCGTCTTAGATATTTGGGACATGTTAGGAGAGCCCAATCCCTAGAGAACAACATTGTGGCAGTCACAAATCGGTTGTCAATTTGAAGATTAAGAAAGTAGAGGTGGAATCTAGCCTGTCAATCTGGAGATAGTCAATGAGATCTCTGTGGATCCATGATCTACTCCTCTGAGGATTCTGGGAAATGTAGTACTTCCTTCTTGGAGGCAGAGCCTCTCTCTCTATGTCTTTGTCTCTAAGTTCACTTTCTTGGAGAGTTTCTACTGACAACACTCACTCCCTGGGAGACTTGGCAGCTGACAAGACACATGGAAGCATGCTGATAGACCCTGAGCTCTGGAAACTGGAGGAGACCAGTGCTGAGACACTTCTACCGCCACTGGATACACAAGACTCTGCACCCATTGGCCTGTGATTGTCCTGGTGTCATTGCATGTGCTCCGTGAGTCTGAAGAGGACCTATAGATTGGTATCAGATATAGGGGCTAATATCAAACTTAAGGCCTTGAACTGGACTGAGCTGGTATGTTTTTCTCAATGTTCAATTGTTTTTATCTATAAATCTCTTTCTTATACACATATGAGTGTCTCCATGAATCTGTTTCTCTCATCTACCCGGACTAGCATAGACATCATACCTGGTAAAGTGGAGAGGCAGAGACAAAGAGGAGATGGGTGGAGGGCACCTTGAGCAGATGGGTGGAGGGCACCATGGCTGTCACAATGGGCTCAGGCATAGGAACAATTGGGAGGATGGCGCAGGACCGTGTCGTGTTTCGTTCTGTGGTGCACAGGGCCGCTCTGGGTCATGGTCGATTCAATGGCACCTCACAAGAACAGCTCTTTAAGGGAGCCAGCGGCCTCCTACCCTGTGGCTGACCACTGACTTCGTGATCAGCCGTCCAGGGAGGCCGTTTTCCCCCACTGTGCCGCAAGGGAGAGCTCAAACTACAACTCCAAAAAAAGGTGTCTCTTGGAAGAAGTAGTTAATTGCCTTTCCATGGCCTCCGACTCGGGCTACCCGTGTACAGAAATATGCAACGCTGTCCGGATCTGCGCCAATCCTGGTTATTGTTGTGATGTTGGAGCTCGATGCTGGAGGCACGTTGTCAAACCTTGTCTTTGATGGCTATCCTCTGTTTTTTACCGCCCTTCTACAATACCCACCTGATGTCCTTTCCCTCAGAGGACGGAGAACCTGCCATCGTGACATGTGCGTAGCGATGTTCAGCACCTTCGCCTGCTGATGGGCCAAAGCCAAAATGAGAAGA
This sequence comes from Nesogale talazaci, assembly GCA_004026705.1. Taxonomy (NCBI): domain Eukaryota; kingdom Metazoa; phylum Chordata; class Mammalia; order Afrosoricida; family Tenrecidae; genus Nesogale; species Nesogale talazaci. The sequence continues at coordinate 2,720 of PVJH01038230.1, read as the reverse complement.
AAGAGGGGCCAGTATCTCGCCATCAATACGCAGAAACTGGAGTGCACGAAGGATGAAGCTGGAAAATGAAAAGCTGTTCACAAATGACATAAAACACACCAAGTTCGATGCCCTTAGCATTGGTGAACTGATAACGGGTGGGAATCGCCAATTTTGAGTCGGACAAGCTATGGTTTTCCATGCCAGGAACGGAGCTCTGTTGGCGTGGTGGTCAGAAGTTGGGCAGCAATGCATAGTCAGCACTTGGAAACCACAAAGCTCCTTGGGAGAAAGGCGGGATTTAAACTCCAGTAAGCCTCAGAAACCCACGGGAGTGGGGCTACCCATTCCTTAGGGTGGCTGAGTGAGCATCGACTTGGTGGCAGTGTGTTATGAGCTATGCCAGGAATGATGCATTCAATGGGAACAGTGTCACGTTCATAGTCTCAAAGAACATTTCAGGATCTATGTAGGAGTCCAATGCTGCCTGTGATAGGAGAGTACCAAGAATCCTACAAAGGGAGACCAACGAATACAGCCATTATTCACATGGGATACGGTCACCACTGAAATCCATGGTGAAAAGAATGGAAGAATCCCACCATCTTCTCCAGTCTGAAATGAATCAAACATGCTGCAATCAGGATGTAGCAATAAGTATAAGTGAGGGTAATTCAAAAGTGGAAACGAGAAAGGATATAAAGCACCCCCAAACCCCAACCTCCCAAACCAACCATCTGTCAAGTCCATCTCATAGTGACCCTGTAGGGCAAGACAAGGCTGCCTCTTTGAGCTTCCGAGGCTGTAAATCTTTACCAGAGCAGAAAGCCTCCATGGACTGGCTGCTGGCGGCCCAATTCCTAACTACGGGCCTAGACGCGACGGCAGTGGACGAGTGATGGCAGTGGCTTGGCCCACTGACTGCAGCTTTCATGAGCCTTGATTCTGCATCCAAGCAAGACGACATCCTTGTCAACTCCAATCTTGTCTCCATTTATCATGCGGTGCCCTGTTGGTTCAGTTGTAGTCTTCAGTGTGGATTCTAGTGTGGCGTCTTCTTGGTATCTCCCCTCTCTCTCTGCTAGCATATTCCTGTGTCCAACCTGCTCATTTTAGAGCTGAAAAGAAATTAGTTCAGCACGTACCCGACACTGATATGGGCCCATTAACTTACTAACATATGAAACTCAAACCCATGGCCACCTAGGTGGGCCCTACTCAAAGGGACCTGAGAAGAAAGAGTCGAGCTGCCCATTGTGGGTTGCTGCCCATTGTGGGTTTCCAGGATGTAAATCTTTTCAGGAACTGAAAACCTTATCTTTCGCCCATGGGATGACTGATGGGTTCATTCACACTGCCGACTCTGTAGTTAGCAGCTCACCATGTCACGCCCTGCACCACCAAGGCTTCTCTAAATTCTTAAAAAACTGATCACACCCACAAGCATCAGGGTTGGGATTCCCAACACTGACATTTGGTGGCACAGTTTAATGTGTTAACTTGACCCATAGTCATTGGAGGCTTCCACGTGGCAGTGCTACTTTTAGAAGAAGATGTCTTGCCACCTCGCTCCAAATATCAGCGAATGAAAACTCTCTGGGTAACCCCATTCCCATCATGGGGATGGTACAGTCTGGGCAGTATTTCCTTCCATTATTCAAGGAATCAAGGGCCTACTCCACAGCAGGGGCAGCAGTAAAGAGTCTGTTTTGAAGCTGAGGCATGGGTCCACAACTAAGTTCCCCATGGGCTTTAAGAGAGAAATAACCTTTAGTAGAGGCAGAAGAGAGTGGATTCCTGGTTATTCTGTACCACAGCCTGGTCTTTTGTAATCCATGCCCGCACAGTAACTAATAGGCAGAGAGTATTTCATAGAGACCTGGCACACAAAGGCCTTCCAAGGCACTGGAAATCACCCAATAGAAATCGGGGCTAAGTTCTGAGTGTGACCACAGACCTTCTGAGCCGTCATGACCCCTTCATGAAGGATAAGGAGGTGATAATTTAGTCCGTGTACTACGGAATAGTTAAGATCCTCTAAATCTCCTAAGGCGTCTCTCTTCCATGCTGTGGATGAAGAAACGGAGGCTTGAGACATCAAAAATTTTCTCCAGGTTACCACAGGAGAAAGGAGCAGAGAGAGGACTTGTCACTCGCTCCTCAAAACTGCATCTACCCTCGGTGCAGGTTCTTTTATGATTAATGAGAAGTCTGGGACCTGCCAATGGAGGGAGCACCCTGAGAGTCTGAATGAAGCGCACTGTCATCCAATGGATGCTGTCACACAGCGCCCTGTAGCACTGTGTGGACCTGCCCCCTGTGCGTGTCCCAGACTGCAACTCTTCTGGAAGCAGAAAGTCTCACGTTTCCCTCACGGAGCAGATGGCTCCTTCAAAGTGCTGACTGTGCGCCCAGGAGCCCAATATGTCATCAAGATGCCACAAAGTAAGACATAAAGTCTCATCATTCTTGCATCCAGGAAACATTCTGGCTCAAACTTATTCAATCCTGTTTTGTTTGGTTTCTGCCTGGCTGCTGTTTTTAGGACAATCCATGGTACACTCAGTCTTTTTTCTTATCAACACCATAATTCAAAGACATCAATTCTTCTGGATTTTTTTTCTTATTCATTGTGCATTGCTCCCACGCATTAAAGGAAATAAAATAGAACACACCATGGCTAGGAGTTCTTTAGTCCTCAAAGTGATAGCTTGCTCTTTAGCGCTGTTAGTCTGGATAGA
>PVJH01038229.1:0-17317 GCA_004026705.1 Nesogale talazaci | reverse complement strand
AAAAAAAAAATTGGAAGCACAGGGAATCCAGGACAGATAAACCCCTCAGGACCAATAGTGAGAGTAGCCATTCCAGGAGGGGAAGGGGAAAGTGGGGGAAGAAAGGGGGAACTGATCACAATGATCTACCTATAACTCCCTCCCAGGGGATGGACGACAGAAAAGTGGGTGAGGGAGACATGGGTTAATGTAAGAGATGGAAAAATAATCATAAATCATCAAGGGTTCATGAGGCAGGGAGGGGAAAAGGAGAAGCTGACACCAAAGGCTCAAATAGAAAGCAAATGTTCTGAAAACCATGATGGCAACAGATGTGCCCATGTGCTTTGCACAATGGATGGATGGATGGGAGGAGTGTGATAAGAGCTGCTAAGAGGCCCCATCAAATGTTTAAAAAAAAAAAAAAAGATCTGCCAAAGAGGACAAGGATTCAGGGGCTGTGGGGAAGGGCGCCCACTCACTTCTCAGGCCCCCACACGGGTGGGACCCGAGGCTGGGGCATCCCTCCAGGGAGCAGAGTTGGAGGGCTGGAGTGTTTACTGAGCCTGACTCTTCCCTGCTTTGATCTCACAGGATCCTGGCTCTTACCACCTTACCACCCTTCGAGCGCAGGGAGGCCCAGAGGGGTGGCAGGTGTTCTCTGGGGCCACACAGCTCTCAGGTGAGGCTAGACTCGGGACTGCACTAAGGCGGCATGATCTCACCCAGGTCTCCGTTAATTTCACGAAAATAGGGGTAAGCCACCTTCGTGGCGGTCCAGTGAATTCTGACTCAGAGTGGGCAGAAAAGAAACTGCCTCCCAGAGGGCTCTTGTCTGGGGTCTTCACCAGAATCCACCACCAGGTCTTCCTGCGGGGTCACTTTCTCCAGTGGATGCCAGCCACCAGCCTCTGGCTTGATGCACAAGCCCCACCCCAAGCTCCTTGAATCCGTCTGACTAATCATCTGTGTTATCATCCTTTTAGTTAGTCCTTCCTCTTATCCCACCCCCATCTTCGACTAAAGAAGGAAGCTGTCCAGGACCGCATCTCCTGCCACGGAAGCTTGTGGAAGCGGCAGTCGGGTAAATCTGCGGCCTGCGCCAGCCCTCTTGCAGGAGTCAAAAACGTGAGGTGGCCACTCTGAACACTAAGGTGCGCCTGACCCAAGCCAGGGTCTCTGCCATCGCCTCCCAGGCGTGCACACAGGACATGGAATAAGGAGGACGGAAGACGGGTGAGTGCCTTTGAATGACGGGGCGGGCGAGGAAGACGGAAAATCTCGAGGTCTGGGAAGAAGCACGGCCAGAGTGTCCTTGGGAGCACATACGTGGGACAGGGCTGGAGAGACCAGTCCCTGGAGAAGGACATCCTGCTTGCTCAAGCAGAGGGGCAGTGGAAAAGAGCAAGCCCCCCACCAAGACGGACCAACACCGGGCTGGGACAACGATCTCCACTGTAGCGATTGTGAGGATGGCGGGGGATGGGGGCTGTTTCCTCCTGCTGCACAGCACGTCTCTAAGACCACAGCCATCTTGGACTTGGGGGGGCGTGTCCTGGTGTCTCAATGGGTCAAGTGTCAGGCTGCTAACAGAAAGGCTGGTAGTTCAAATCTACTGGCCACTCCAAAAGGGAAAGATGAGGCAGCCTGTTTTCATAGACTTAGGACCCCGGAAGCCCCTGGGGCAGTTCCACCCCATCCTTCTGTCCTCCCCAGCCACTATGAGGCGGGTTTGGTTTATTCTGTCTTCAGTCTGTGGGCACACACGGGGAAAGCGAAGCACAGAGGAGGGGGTGTGTGTACTGCCTGAGATCATGCAGGGAGCGGGGCCATGCTGGAATTTGAACCCAGGCCCGTGGGGCTGTGATTCCCACGGCTTCTGCCCTGTTTTTGGAGCGTCCATCTGAATGAAGTACGCATCCATCCTGGGCGCTTCTCAGGTGCTCCCTGACAGGGCACCTTTATGCTCCCTGGTTTGCAGAGGACCCTGTGGTACAGGCTGGGGCGTCACCGAGCCAGTTCTTGGTGGGGGGAGGTGTTGAGCTCCCCACCAGGGGCTACTGAGCAGTGACTGGAGACATCCTGGGGGGTGGGGAGGGTGATCTCAATAGGCTGCCTCCCCTTGCCGCAGTGCACAAGGCAGCCTCTGAGACAAGCCATTCAGCGGCTCGGAGAGTCCATAGCCAGGAGGTAGAGAGCGGACTGGAAGCCATACACCCAGGTCCAGAGAGGACAAGGACCTGCCTTTGGGCGACTCAGCAAGGCAGGTGCTGAGCGAGGGTCCTGAGTAGCCAGGCGGGATAAGAGGGAGCCACAGCAGGTTCTTGAGCAGGGGCAGCTGCACAGGAGAGCTGTTAATAACAGCGGAGGGCGGAGGCCAGGTCCGGTGCGTGCGCGGGTGCTCGTGCGCCCGCCCGCCCGCCCGTGCGTGCCCCATGCGTGCCCTGCGCTCACCCCGATCTTGCCCGTCTTGGCGGCCATCATGAGGGGCGAGAGGCCGTCGTTGTTGAGCACGGCCTCCAGGTTGCTCTCGGGGAAGAGGCGGGCGCACTTGAGCAGCAGCAGGTCGTACATCTTGGTGACGAACTTGGTGTTCTCGCGGGTGTTGTCGGCGATGGCCACCAGCGCGTGCAGCACCGTGTTGCCGCGCGAGTCCTGCCGCCGCATGTCCGCCTTCTTGTGGGGGTTCTCCGTCAGGTAGTGGACGATGTGCGGCTGGTTGGTGCACGCCGCCAGCGACAGGGGCAGCTCACCTGGGGGATGGGGAAGGGGAGCCGTCAGGGCAACTGGGATCTCCCAGAGATGGGGCCCCCAATCGTCAGCACACAAGCTTCTGGGGGTGCCGGGGTGGCCGTTTGGGGCGTGGCTGGGCGATGTGAGGGGCCGTAGGTGTCCCTGAGAGGCCTGGATTACGCATGCCCCCAGCCTGGAATCAAAAGCCCTGTGGTCCAAATCCACTTAGATAGGCCTGGCAACCTACCGCCCAAACTTCAGCCAGGAAAACACTGCAGATCGGGCGGGGCTGGGGGGGCACACATCTCAGAAAATGTCCTAAATGCCCCAGAACTGTTCGTGCAGAACAATGGGGCAGACTTTGCCAGGTAGATGCTCAAACAAAACAGAACGCAAGATTCACACACTGCCATGGAGTCAAATCTAACTCAAAGTGGCCCTCTGGGACAGGAGAGAACCGCTCCTGTAGGTTTCTGAGACTGTACCTCTTTAGGTGGATTTGAACCACTGACCTTGCAGTGAGCAGTCCAACCCACTAGACCACCAGGTGGAACGACGTGGAGCCTCAGCGAACCACAGACTGATCAATATTTGGGACCAAAATTTCCTAGACTCATGTCTGGGCTGGGGTGGAATAAGACAGCCCCCTGGACCAGGCAGCCCCAGGCACCCCTTTGCACCAGCCTCCCAAGAAGGAGATGAACAGCCTGCTGAATGGTGTAACCCTTGTCTCTGGCATCTCACAGAGCTTATCCCCCTGAAGGGCACAGCCCCTTCACAGAGCTTATCTGTCAGGGCTGGGTCTGTACAACCTCTTCCCTCAGTGTTCCAGCAATCAAGTCTTCGAAAGACAAAATATACTCACAAACTGTATCCTGACTCAGACCCTGCAGCTGCACCATCAGAAAGCCTCATTCCCCTTATCGGGACATGCGTCCTTAGCTCAAGTCCTATGTATGTCCCATCGCCTCACTGCCAGGCGCGGCTTCCTCGGCCTAACTCTCGGGCCTCGGAACCATGCAGGAACTCAAGATGCTCCTGTCTCCCTTTCTCTGCTGTCTCTTCCCTTCCCCAAAGTCCTTCCCTACCTCCAATAAAGCCTATATTTACCTTACCTCCCTAACTGAGCTCTCTCCCTCCTGCTGCTCAGCTTTAACCTCTCAACGGATAGCGCCAGGCTGCTATCTGCTTTCAGATCTCCTGCTTCACCCACTGAGCCCCATTTGTCCCCACCACCACCACCCTGATGTCCTCTCCCACCCCAGAGCAAACTGGAACTTTGACCCTGCCCACTTCTACCTCTCTGAATCAAGATCAGCATCTGAGAAGCCAGGGCAGAACCTCAAGAGAGAAAGAAAATTGGGGGAGGGGGGGGGGAGAGGGGGAGAGAGAAAAAGACCCTCACTGTCATCAACCACAGACTCAGAGCAACCCTATCGGTCTGCCCCTGAGACCATCACTCTTTACGGGAGTAGGAAGCCTCTCCCTCAGAGTGGCTGGCGGTTTCAAACCACTGACCTTGAAGTTAGCGGACCACTGTAACTACTATGTCATGACCATGTAACTACCATGTCCCCAGGGATGCGGAAGGAACGGACAGCAATAAAAAGAACTTCAGGCGCTAAAATAAAAGAGGACGCCTAATTAATTCTGTCGCACCCGGTGGGTGCGTGGGGCGGGTGGGATTCCATCATTCCAGGGTCCAGCTGGGAGGGCTTGGCAGCAAGGCGGACGGGGCCTGGCTTCAGAGTCCACCGCTCTGCCTGCCAGCTCCCCCTCTTCTCAGTGTAAACTTGGGGAGCAGGACAGAAACGCCGCCTGTGCAGCCGATACCCCATTCACTTGCCCCCTCCCGCGTCTCCCCTCCCGGGGCCCTCCTCACCAAAGTAGAAGTAGCCACCCTCGTCCTTGGGCTGGAAGAAGCGCCCTCGGGCCTGGGCATGGACGTCAGCCCCCTGGGCGATGAGGAGCTCCACGTAGTGCTTGCAGCGGCGCTCGATGGCGATGTGCAGGGCCGTCTGACCTGCCGGGCACAGCGACCGTCACCGGGAGCAGGGCTCTGTGCCCTCGGTGGGCGCCGCAGAGGTTCCAAGGCACAGGGACCCAGTGGAAGCCAGGGAGCCCGGAGGGTGGGGTGGGGGTGGGGTGTGGGTGTTGGACCGCCAACCTTCCCTTCAGAGTTGTGCAGCTCAAACCCTCAACCCAAACCCCCCACCATCGAGTTGCTACTAAGTCAGAGTTAGCAGAACTGCCCCTGTGGGTTTCCCAGACTGTCACCCTTCACGGGAGTGGAAAGCCCCGTCTTTCTCCCGGGGATCAGCAGGTGGTTCTGAAGCCTCAGCTTGCAGTCCCAAGGGTGGCCACTACCCCATCCACCAGGGTGGGACATGGGATGGGGACTGCCAGCCCTCCCTGGAGGGCAGCAACTGCAACCCGTGTCTAAGGACGCTGTCGTCCGAAGTCACATCGCCTTGAGACAGAACAAAAGGCGGGGCGGGGGGGGGGGGGCGGGGTGTGTGACCTTCAGGCTCTTCCAGCAGAGGCCGGGGCCTGGTCTCACTGAGATTTGGCCCCCCGATAGGAAAGCCATCGGCTTTGATGTCAAAGAACCCGGAGTTCACTGCTGTTCACAGTACCCCCAAGTCCAGAACTGGGGTGCGAGCTGAGAGCTCAGTGCACGGGGCCTTGAGAGCTGCCGGGCAGCATCCTGGACCCTTGGGGTGTCAGGACCACAGCATCACGTTCCCAACCCAAGAGCCCTGGTGGTTGAGTGGGTTATGCATTTGGCTGTTAGCTACAGGATCAGAAGTTCAAACCTCCCAGCTGTTGCGTCAGACCTTCTGCTCCCGGAAAGACTGATAGTCTTAAAATCCCATGGGGGGGGGGGGCGGCAGGCTTGCTACAGGCTTGCTTTGTGTCAGCATGGACTCAAGGGCAGTGGCCTGCTTCTTAGTTTTTGAACCATCAGGCTCTCTCAGAGCTCACACTCTGGAAGCTTCCGCTTGGAGACTCAGAATATTGGTGTTGGAGGGCTAGTTAGGGTTCCCCACCCTCCTGCCCCCCTGCCTGCCTCCACGAGCAACCAGTTCTGGGGTGCATGTTGGCACTGGAGATGCCTGTCAACTCACCAGGCCAGACAAGATGGGGTGGTACCTGCACGTCCCCAATGCCTCGGTCCAGCCAGACCCCACCCCCCTCCATCACCCCAGCCCAGCCAGGCCTTCCTCCAGTCCACCCACCGCACCTCGGTAGTAGACGTCCCGGAAGGGCGAGTTGATGAACTCCCGCATGTTTCCCGTGCGCTCGGCGATGTCCAGGAGCAGCGGGATGGTGTCGTTCCGGCCGCTGCTCAGGTTCAGCAGAGCCTTGGGCAGGCAGGTCTTCCCTGTGGACGGCTCTGGGGGCAGGTACACAAGGTGAGGCAGGGGTCGGCCGGCCCCCTGCCCCAGACTGCTGGGCGGGAGGTGGCAGAGCGCTGGGCAAGGTACTGGGGGTGGGGGGCTGGGATCTGGGTCCGGCTCTATCTTGCCTCCTTTCTGAGCCTCAGTTTCGCCATCTGCCCTGTAGAGATGTTCCCCTGTTCTTCCCAGAGCACTGAGAGGGTCAAGGAAACCCAGGGGGCAGAAATGCTTCAGCCCATAGCTCAATTCTTATATGCGACAGTATAGATAAAACATGAAAGCATAATCCTTTCTCAGGTGGCAATAGTCACATTTACCTTGCTTGTTGGGCTGCTGACTACAGGGTCAGCTGTTCAAACCCACCAGTCACTTAGAGGGAGAACGATGAGGCTCTCTGTTCCCATAAAGATGTACATCCCCAGAAGCCCACAGGGGAGGTCTTCTCCATCCTGTCGGGTCACTCTGAGTCAGAATTGACTGGATGGGAGTGAGTGTGGTTTTTCCTTAATAACCTGCACAGTGTTGGACAACCACCACGACTATTCACCCCGTAGTCCTTTCAAAAGACCCTCAGGCAGCACCTCTCGACTCACCTAAAAGTGGTTCCAAACTATCTGGCAGTGGTGCTGGAAGTAAGGCCTGTCCGTAAAAATGACAGCCAAGGGCTGAGCCCCGGTGGCGTAGTGGTTGTGCACGGGACTGCAGCCCACTGGGACGGAGGTTCAATTCCAGCAGTGGGGCTGGGCCTCCTACTCCCACCATCGGAGAGCAGTGATGCCCCCCCCCCAAAAAAATGACAGCCAAGACCATCCTGCTTTGTCACAGCCCGTGTGGCCTTGAGTCGAACGGCATTCCTGGCAATGGGTAGGGTTTGGGGGTGGTAGACATTTCTCAGTATGAGCGCCTTAGAACAACCCCTTCCTTAGATCCAGCCATGGGAGGAGAGAATTGAGAGGTTCTTGGAGATGGGAACTTCACTCCCCGGGGTGGAGCGGTGTCTTGGACCAGCCTCCTTTTGCACCAACACCCGGAGTCAGAAGCTCAGGTAAGTCATTCTAGAAGGAAGCAGGGACTCAACACCTCCATCTGCCTCCTGGGAGGGGCAGCCCCAGCTCTGGCCCAGGGTCCAGGAGAAACTGCCTTGAGGAGCCCACACTCACCTCCAGCCTGGAGGTGCTGCCCACTTTCTGATCATCTCTTCTTCCTTGTTGGGAAGTGCTGCCTGTGGAACTCTGACTCACATGACCCGCGTAGGAGAGGGAGGCCCCGCCCAGTCCTACACCTCCTTGTGGTGGCACTTGTGTTTGTGCCCCGGGTTACAGCCTCTGTGTCTGTCTATCAGTTGAGGACCTGACCTTCCTTAGCAGCCCCTTTACCCAACACCATGTTCTTCCCCAGGGACCAATCTCTCCTGACCACATGTCCACAGCAGGTCAGGGAAAGTCTCGCCATCCTTGCCACACAGGAGGCCGTTGGCTGGACTTCTCCCAAGACGGACTTGCTAGTTCTTTGGGCTTGCAGTTCCCAGGACTTGGAATGATCTCGTAGGCAGCTCTTCATGGCAACCTCTTTGTCTTTCCCTGCCACATCCATCTCCAGCTGCACGTTGTCCCCTTCTCAGAGGACGATGGGGTCTTGAGTATCATCCCTGTCCTGCCCGCCCCCACATCCAATCTCCCAGCATGGATTTGACCCCTGATGTCTCCGGCCCGTCCACTGCTCTGCAACTCCCTGGTCCAGTCGCCCTCTCTCTCCCGCCTCCCTTCAAGCAGCGGGAGTGGCCCTCCTTAGACCTAGCTGTCAGGAGGATGAGCCCAAAGATCTCCTCCTACACCGTCCCTCCACCGCTCCCTGTCGCTTTCACCCGGGAAACTGAAGCTCATGTCAAGGGCCACCTCTTGCCGGAAGTGCTCCCAGAGCTCCCTGACAAAGTCGCACAGCTTCTTGTGGCCACATCTAGGGGACTGGAGAACGATGCGTCTCTGTGAGCCCATGTACAGCCAGTCTCGCCCGACCGAGACCAGATGGCCAGTCCCGTGTACTGTGCAAACAGACATTCAGTGGAAGGAGACACTGGGCACCGAGGCCCATTCCAAACTACAAGTGACCCCAAATGACCCACATTGCCCTGCACTGCCACAACCAGAGACCGGGGGCTCCCTCCTGTTAAGGGATAGGCCAGCCTGGGAACGAGATGCCCGCCAGTCCCATGACCTGACCACCAGGTGGCGAAATGACCCTTCCAACTTTCATTGGAGCAAGAGGCTTCCCTTTGCAATTGATACACTGGAGTCTGGGTAACTTTGTGGGGTGTCTGGCTTCCCCTAGAAACTACGGAGAATCCAGTCAGAAAGCCGTTCATCCGTGTTGTGGGTTCTGGAATGCATACCCTGTGGGGGCCCTCTGTGAGAAAGGACATGCGATGTTGAATGTAAAACTGGGTCCAGAATCATGGAAGGGGCCCGGATCAAATGGGGGGGAGGAAAGAGTGTTGGAGCTTCATGCGTGAGCGTAGGGAGCTCTGTGGTGAACCCACTGGACACAGGTCCCGTTTCCCCTGGCTGACTTCTGGTCTCGTCTGAGTGCGGAGTTCTGGGGAAGGCAGGCGAGCATCATAGCATTGTGCCCGCCAGGGGCGGGGGAGTTACTGGCTGCACTCGAGCGAGGTGCACAGACGGGGGGTTGGACCTGGGTCTCTCACAAGGAGGTAAGAAATCTTCCACCAATCTCACCCACCTTTACATTTACAATACTCTACAGTTTCAGGGAGCCTGCACCCCAGCAAGAGGTCTTGGGTGGGCTTACACACACACATGGCCTAGAGGACCCCCAGCCCAGGCTAAATTCTGGACACCCAAGAGAAACCAGAAGCTCCGGCGAGCCCAGCCAGTCCTGGTTGGCCTCACGGAAACCACAGGCAGTGCCCCCCCTGAAACCACCCCCACACACACACACAAGTATCCTCAGCCCCCACCTCATTGCCTAATGAATCCAGGAGGGCCAGAGGAGTCATGTCAGCAGACTTAAACATGGCCAGGACTGTCTGTCGCCTCCTGTGCATGGGAGCGTCGGACAGACTAAGGGCGATGACAGAAGGATGGATGGGTGCGTTGGAAGGATGGTGCTGCTGCAGCCAGTCCGAAGTGCCCTGGATGGCCCAGAGGACTGCCCCATCTGTCTGGGAAGAAGCAAGGGCAGGCAGAGTTCCCTCCGGAGCAAGGGTGGCGAGACTGTGTGCCCAGTCCTTTGGCCCTGCGATCGGGAGAGAGCAGTCCCTGGAGAAGGCCGTCCTGCCGGGTAAGCGAGAGGGGCAGTGCCATGGGGAAGAACCTGGAGCAGAGGGACCAGCAGCGGCTGTGACTGTGAGCGGGACGTTCAGAACCACGGCCAGGAGGGCGCTGGCCCGGCGTGCTAGCCCCTGTCACACAGCAGGCTGTGGAGTCAGGGCCCACAGCAGCCCGTGTGGTGGTCTCCCATCAAGATCATCCACCAGTGACTGAGGCGCTCTCTCCGAGGGGGCTTGCCCTACCCCCGACTGCAAACGTGAACCCCCAAACAAGGCCGGCGCTTCTGCCTGGAGAGCACGCAGGACTACTGGCTATCAGCCCTGCGATGGCTTCATGACAGGCACAATACTGCAACTTCACGGCTGCTCGCATTGTTCGGGTGTTCATCCACATGCTACTGTGTGATCCAATTGGCATCGTTGGGTGTTTTATCCATTTGATCGAAGGCTGGCTTGAAAAAATAAACCACAGACTGTTGGGGCCTTTACTTGACATAGGGCACCTGAATAAGAAATAAATTGATACAAAGACTTTCCTTCGATGACAAGACACCTGGCCTGAGAAAGCCCTATGGCTGGAGCTACCAGCCTGTCACAGGTGGCCTCTGCGACGGGTCCTTCTGACTGCAGGTGCCCCCAGTCTTGAAAGTTACTGATTTGGGGACTCCTTTGACTATTTGTGGGCCAACGGGTACCTGGCCCCTAGGACAGGCTGGCTTGGATCAAGGAGCTTACCAGGCACACTCCCCTGGGAAGGCCCGAGTCAGGACAGGGCACTGGTATCCCGAGGGTGGGTGTTCAAATCAAGACAGGTTGGAGGACAGAGTGCCATGGGGAGGGGGCTTCAGCTTGCAGAAGCTGGGTACCCAGAGCCAGGGCAGAGTAGAGTGAGCACAGAAAGAGGAAGCAAAAAAACCCAGCTGCCTTCCCCTTCCTTTGAAAGGAAAGTAGGGGTTCCCAGGCCCCCAAAACTGTTCCATACCCTAGTTTTCAGAGAAGGCTCAGAAAGAGGCAGGGACTCCTTGGAGGCCCGTCAAGCAGAACCAAACCAAATGCCCTGCCATCGAGTCGATGCCGACTCACTGTGATCCTAGACGGCCAGGAGAACAGCCCCTGTGGGTTTCCAAGACCGTCCTTCCCCTCAGGGACAGAGAGCTTCCTCTTTCTCGCTCTGAGTGGCTTCAAACTGCTGACCTTGAAGTTAGCAGCCCAATACATGAGCAGCTATGACACACGCCCCTCGAGGGATGGAGGAGGGGTCTCACAGTGCTAACCTTCTGGTATATAAAGCACAGGAGTGAGTGGGAGAGAATAGAGGTGTGACTGAGTGTATGAGTGAGTGAGAGGGAGGGTGTGTGATGCGGTGAGTGTATGAATGAGAGAGAGAGAGATTGAGTGAGTGTATGAGTGAGTGAGAGAAGGGGGGTGATTGGGTGAATGAATGAGTGAGAGAAAGAGGGTGTGTGATTGGGTGAATGAATGAGAGAAAGGGTGTGTGATTGGGTGAATGAGAGTGAGAAAGAGGGTGTGTGATGAGGTGAGTGTATGAATGAGAGAGAGAGAGATTGAGTGAGTGTATGAGTGAGTGAGAGAGGGGGGTGATTGGGTGAATGAATGAGTGAGTGAGAGAAAGTGTGTGTGATTGGGTGAATGAGAGTGAGAGAAAGGGTGTGTGATTGAGTGAATGAGAGTGAGAAAGAGGGTGTGTGATGAGTTGAGTGTATGAATGAGAGAGAGAGAGATTGAGTGAGTGTATGAGTGAGTGAGAGAGGGGGGTGATTGGGTGAATGAATGAGTGAGTGAGAGAAAGTGTGTGTGATTGGGTGAATGAGAGTGAGAGAGGGCGTGTGATTGGGTGAATGAATGAGAGAAAGGGTGTGTGATTGGGTGAATGAGTGAGAGAGAGAGAGAGAGGGTGTGTGATTAAGAGAATGAATGAGTGAGTAAGAGAGAGGATGTGTGACTGGGTGAGCGAATGAGTGAGAGAGTAATGAGTGCGTGGTGACAGGTGGAAGAGGAGGCCCTGAGAGGTAGACTCACATGCCACAGGGCACTCCATCCAGTGCTCTCCTGGCCCCCAAAAGACTCTGAGTGGGAAGGGAGTCCCAGTTCCAGCCCCCACCAACTCCCGCTCCGGCCAGTCCACCCCCTCCGTGCCCTCCCTGGGGGCTCACCCCGGAACTCCTCGTCCGTCAGGCGCTTCTTGTGGCTGAGCAGGAAGGGGAGCAGCCCGTCCAGGTCGGCGGTGGAGCCCCGGGAGACGATGTCAAAGAGGATGGGCCGGTTGAAGACTTTGAGGATGGGGGGCGGCTGGGGCGCAGGCGCTTTGGGGCTCTGAGGCTGCTTCCTGGAGGGGATAGGAGGTCCACAGCACTGCCCCTGGCCTTAGGTGTCTGTGGGATGAGGGGGGCAGATGTGCAGAAGGAGGCTGCACAGGACACTAGGGAATGGCTTATCCAGCGGTGCGGGGTGTGGACACAGACCAACACACAAGCCCCCTCCGCTTCACCCACCCAGGGGCCCTTTACTGAGTACCTACTGTACACCAGGCAGTTGGGAAGGAGACGGGTAGAAAAATCAAGGGGGGCAATGTCAGGTAAAAACAGAATGTACCTCACTCACGCATTCAATCACACACTCGTGCCTTTCTTGTGCAACCACAGATGAGTGAGACCTGGCACTCAGGTCTCTGACTCAGCCTCCCCCCCCCATTCAGTGTGACCCCTTGCTGGGGCCCCCAGAGCAGGCCAGCCCGTGGAAGAAAGGCCAAGATCCAGATGGTGGAGGGGAGGCGGCGGCGGAGAAAGGAAGAACAGAAAGACAGAAGAGTCAAACCAGGGGCCGTGGAAACTGATCCCGACACAGCAGTGCCAAAGGAAACTGCTCCGTGGAAATTGATCGCCAGGCTTCTCTTCTGCAGCACCACTAGGGGGGCTAGAATGCCCAACCCTACAACCAGTGGTGGGGCACAGAGCATTTTGTCTAGTGGTGGGGCACAAGTTTGTCTAGGCAAAGGAGAGACAGAGAGAGAGAGAGAGAGAGAGAGAGAGAGAAACTGATGCCAGGGGAAGCTGGGCAAAGACCTGGAGACTCAGGTCCATCACAGACATCTATGGCACGTATTCTGTATGGGTTCCAAGAGAGAATGGAACCAGGGCACCAAAAGGCCAGGTCTTGATGCCTCCTGGGATCCCTATGCCAGGGACCCATCCATCCATCCATCCATCCACCCACCAATATCTATCTACCCACCCATCTGCCCATTCACCATCCGTCTAGCCGTCCACTTCTCCCTTCTCCCATCCAGCAGCTGTCCACCCTCCCATAGCCTCCTTGCCTCTCCAGCTGTCCACCCCACAAACCTAATCGGTCAGGTTCAGGAAGAGTATGACCGTTAGCTGCCTCTGAGTCACACCTGCCTGGGACCAGCCCCTGCGTGTTCCAGACCATTTCTGAGGCTGCCGCCTTTCAGAAGCAGATTACCTGGCCTGTCTTCTGCAGCACCCCAGGTGGGCTTGAACGGTCAACCTTTCGGCTAGTCGCCAAGCACCTGACTGTTGGCACCACCCAGAAATGCCTGGATGGGCAGAGAGGGGACCACACTGCCAGGCTGGGGGCCACACGGGGAGGGGCTCAGAGATGGGGGCCCGCCAGAGAGAATTGGCTTCAGCCTCACCATGGGAACAGCAGATCCCACCCCCACCCCCACCCCCCTGCTCCATCTCTGCATCTCGGGGGTACTTAGGGACAGAGGAGTCCAGGAGACTGAATGAGCCTCAGTGAGGCCACTTGGGCAGCCCCCACGTAACCTGAGCCTTGACCTCTGCCTCCAAACAAGTCAATAAAGAGGAACGTCTGTCCCCACATCCCCAAATCCCCTGGGAGCTGCATAAGCTCAGCCAGCAGTTCCGTGGGGTCCCTCCAGAGCCTTTAGCTCCAGTGCCTGGGGATGGGAGGGCGAGGGCTTAAAGAAGGGGACCTGAGGAGGGCGAGGGGGGAACACCGAGCCCCCCAACTTCCACCAGCCCTGAGGAGGGTTTTTCCACAAAGGGAGCGCAGGCAGTGGGCACTGTACTGGCCTCAGTTCCTTGATCACCACAGGTGCTCCTCGGCGGCTAGCCCTTCCCTCTCCCTAGAACAGTCTTTCTCTCCCCTTTTCCGGGTGTGGCTGCTCCTTTTCACACCTGAGATTTGGGCTTAGGCTTAAACGCCAGCTTCCTGCATCTGCTTATTCACTTGTCTGCAAACTGACGGTGCCTAAATCAGGATCATGATCACCCCAGGAGCTCCAGGGCACACAGGGAAACCCCTCGATAAACCTTAGTACCATGAGTGGCCTCTCCTGACCAGACTAGGTAAAGTGCACAGGCTGGCATCACCCGAGGGTGCAGTGTGAGTCTGACACCAGCAGGGGCCAGAGCAGAGCACCAGGCAACATCAGCGTGGTCAGCCAGCCTCCAGACCCACCTCCACTAGCCACAGGGGCCTCTGAGGAGAGGCTTAGGGAACCACTGAGAAAAGCAGCTGGTTCCCAAGCCGGGGTCCATGTGGGGCACTGTAGGGGCTGGGGGCGCTGGACCCCACTGAGGATCGTGCTCCATCCTGGTACAGCAAGAACGCTTGCTGGAGTAGGAGGTGACTGTGAGATTTGAGTCTTGACTTTCCTCCAGGCCTGGGGAGGGGAGCTCCACCCCACAAGACAGGGTGTCCGCAGGCCATAGCTAGCAGGATCTTCGTGGACAGCTAAGCACGGGGGGCTGGGCTTACAGAAAACCGCATGTGTCCTATACATGCGGTTGCTGGGGCAAGTGCCTAGCAGATCTGGGGGTCTGAGGTGGGGAGCTCGCTGTCAGTGGGCTGGGGTGCCAGCCCACCCAGGCCTTCTCCTCACCCTCCTCTCTCCCCAGCCTCCTCGATGCCTGAGGGTTCCCAGCTGTCCCCAAGCCCCAGCAATGAAAATTACCTTGGAGGGAGGGCAGCTGGGTTGGCAGAAAGAAAAAGAAGGCAGGCGAATGGCGAAATGGATGAATGGATGGACACCAGAATAAAAGGTATCTGTGAGCAACTGAGCGACGAGCCAGTCACTAGACGAATGGGCAAACGGATGGGGCAGCTAACGGGGCGAATGAATGGGGTGCCAGGAGCAAGGACGCTGGGTAGATGGCAGGTGGCACCTGTGTTTAAATGAAATATGGGACAGAAGTAGACTAGAGGGTGAATGAATGATGACCAGCATGAGAGACAGCGGCCCAGCTGGGCGACCAGACGTAGTGGGTAGCTGAGGGGATGGATAGATGTTTGGATGAGCGGTTGATGGATGAATGAAAGGGTGGCTGGATGGGTGGATGCGTGGACAGAGAGGGTGGCTGGATGAGCATCTGAATCAGGTGACTGGTGGACTGGACCAGTGGAAGGATGAATGAATAAGTAAATGATGGGTGGTGAAAGTTTGATAGTATTGGATGGAGAGAAAGATGATGGGTAGGTGGACATAGGAGTGGGTGGGTGGATAAATAGACAAGCGGTTGCATAAATGGTGGGTGGATGAAGGCATGGATGGACAGCAGAGAGACAAAGGTATGGGAGAGTGGGCAGAGGGAGGATGGATGAATA
Source organism: Nesogale talazaci (assembly GCA_004026705.1). NCBI lineage: Eukaryota > Metazoa > Chordata > Mammalia > Afrosoricida > Tenrecidae > Nesogale > Nesogale talazaci. Next base: position 2,305 of record PVJH01038229.1, on the reverse strand, counting down.
ATGCATGGATAGATGGCAAATGTCTGGGTGTATGGGTGGGTAGGTGGGTGGATGAGTGGATGTGTGGATCGATGGATGGGCAGATGGGTGAGTAAGTGGATGGATGGATGGGTGGATGAATGGATGAATGGATGGGCACATGGGTGAGTAGGTAGATGGATGGATGAATGAATGGAGGGAAAATGGTAAGTGGATGGATGGATGAGTGGATGGGAAAATGGTTAAGTGGATGAATGGATGGATGGATGAGTGGATGAATGGATGGAAGGATGGATAGATGGATGAATGGATGGCAATGGGTGAGTAGGTGGGTGGATGGATGGATGGATGGATGAATGAATGAATGGATGGGAAAATGGATGGCTGGTGGGTGGGTGGGTGGGTGGGTAGATGGATGGATGGATGGGTAGGTGCATGGATGGATGAGTGGATGGATGGATGAGTGGATGGATGGATGGATGGATGGGCTAATGAGTGGGTGAGTCAATGATAGCTCCCTGTCCTTGAGAGAACCACGTTCTCCTAGCCCACCCAGGCCTTCTCCTCGCCCTCTTCTTACCCCAGCCTCCTCGATGCCTGCGGGTCCCCAGCTGTCCCCAAGCCCCAGGAAAGAGTTATCTCAGAGGGAGGGCAGCTGGGCTGGCAAGCAGAAAACGAAGGTAAGAGAGATGGATGGGCAATAGACGGATGGACAGAAGAACGCGTGAACCGGTAGGGGGGCGGGGGGTGCGTGAACGGAGGGGTTCTGCACAGAGGAGGAGACAGCGACCCGCAATACTCACTCAATGACCTTCCTCCTCCAACGCTTGTTGTCGCTGGGGTGGTGACGATAGGTGCCATAGTCGAAGAGTGAGTCCATGGGGGCCTTCTTGGGCCCGGGGACCACCGAGGCCTCATACAGGGTGGACTCCAGCAGGTCGATGGGGTTGGGCACCCCCTTGCGGAAGGCCCCCTGGAACTTCATGCGCAGGTTCGGCCGCCCATCGGCGGGTCCGGGGGGCCGGCCGGTACCAGTCAGCGACGGGGAGGAGGAACCATCCTCCCCCTCGAACAGGTTGGCTAGGGAGGACAGGGGGAAGGCCTCCCCACCGGAGGTCCCACTCTCGTCCCCAGGGGACTCTGCTGCCTCCCCAGGCCCTGCCCGGGGGCTGTCGCTGGGATCGGCCATGCTGGCCTCCGCCCGGTCTGCACAGCTCACCCTGCAAGAGAGCACGGTGGTCAGTCAGTGCCCGGATCCACAGGAGCACCCAGCACTGCTGCCGCCGCCGTCGCCGCCGCTGGAGGCTTCAAAGGCACTGTTGTAATGACAGGGCTGAGGTGGCCACTCCCAGATGTGGTCGGCCACCAGCCCCAGCAAGGACTGTGACAGGAGACTCTGGAAGGAACCTGCTTCATAGCTGGCTCCCACCCCGCTCCCGCCCGGGCTCCAGCTGGAGGAAGCAGGAGTCACCCTGGGACCCCAAACCTTGTACCCCGGACCTCCTACTGGCCCACCACAGTGGCTTCAGGGCCACCAAGAGCAGGGTTCAAATCCAGGCTCCACGCTTCATAAAGGCCTAGCATCAGGCAAGTCCATGTGCAAAGCCTCGCCTTCCTCAGCTGTGCACGGGGTTCCACGCCGAGTTCACCAGGAGTGCAGTCGTGCCAGGGGGATGGATGTAGCACCCCACATACAGGAAGCACCTACTCTGCGTTCACCCCAAGTGCAGTCAGCGGGGACCTCCCAACGTGGCCCCTTGGACACCACCCCCACCTGCCCTTCCATGGACCCTGGAGTCAAGATGATGAGGTTTGGGGCATGCCCACTCCCTGCCAACAGACAACCCCAAACCAGTAGCCAGGGAGCCCACTCCAAATCACAGAGGCCCCTTGTGGCAGAACTGGGCTGGGGGGGAGGGGGCGCAGTCACCAGCCAATTTCTCAGCCCTGTCAATTGCCAGACTTTCCTTCCAGTGCCAAAGCAAGACCTCCAACCTTGTGGTGATCAGACCAGTGTGTTTTAACTGTTGGCACCACCCAGGGATCTCCCCCCCGCCCCAAGCCCCTCCAAAATGCACTGTGGGCTCTGACTCCCAGGGAGTCTACAGGGCGGGGGGTAGAACTGCCCCCCTGCGGGTTTTGAGACTAACTCTTTGGGGGACTGGGATGGTGGTGGAGTAGAAAGCCTCATCCGTTGCCCTCAGAGGGGATGGGGCTTTCGAACTGCTGACCTCTGGGTTAGTCACCGAACATGTAAGCAGGATGGCACCAGGGCTCCTTAAAAGTCTCCTTTCGACAGCGGAGAAAGCCCGAGGCTCGAGGCTCG